>JABCMJ010033423.1:0-11274 GCA_014822125.1 Arbutus unedo | reverse complement strand
GGTCTAAAACTGCGTGAATTACGTTAATCTGGAATTTTAAAGTAGTTAACATGAGAATTTAATAAAATGATAAATATAAAATAGTTACGGTTGAGTCTTAACTTTGTAATGGCACAGACTAGAGCATAATCGGACTATCAGGCGATTTTATATATTTTTTTTACAAGACTAACTTTCGTACTTATATTTTACAATATACATTGATAGCATGTTCTTTTATGTTTTTAGTTATTATTTGTGGAGAATTTTGCATGAAAAACATAGTCGCCCGCGTCTTGCATACAACTTAGGATTAATAATAAAAATGAAAATGTGCTATGTGCCATGGCTTAGTTTAGAGGACTTAACTTGTCGAAAATTGGAGGGTACCATTCATACGGTCTAGGCCGGCTGCCATTGTATGATATGTACGGGATCGAGGCTGGTTGAAAGCTCGACACGCATGATCATGGCATAACATGTACGGGATCGAGGCTGGCTGAAAGCTCGACACGCATGGGTTGGGGGGCTGAGGACGCGGGATGGTGGTACCATAGGTGGGAGGTCTGTGAGACTGTTGATTGTGGATTGATTATGTGATAGATTAGAGAATTGTTACATACTAGATCGTTAGCCATGCTGGTGTTGTGAGTCGAGTCAGATCTTGAGCCGTGCGGGTTCGCGACCTGTGAATGAAAATCTATCGCTTGGAAACACAGCATATAGGAATCTAAGCATGGGTGTAAGGATGGAACTGGTAATTGGAACCACGTAAATAATAACAGTAAAAGTTAGAATTAATCTATTCATTACATACTTGCATTCATTGGGGTTCATAAGGGGTAATTGGTATGTTACTGGGTTTTAATACTCATGGTACGTTATACCCTAGCCCCGAGCCACGTGTAGGAGACAAACCCGAGCCAGTTGTAGGAGACAAAACCCGAAGCAAAAGTGGTGGTTACCGAAGCAGAGGAAGAGGGTCCCGAAATAGCAGAACTCTGGCTATATCAGTAGTTAAACCGTCGACAGTTCATTGAAGGTCCCTGCGTGTGGGGTTAATTTTATTCGTGTTATTTAAATTGTTCCGCCACTATTACTGTTTAGAAAATTGAGATAATACTTTAATTGTTTTATTATATTTTAAATTTTAAACTTGAGAGATTTTCTTTATATTAGTATTAATTAAGTATTAAATTCTAATTAATTAATTATAGATCATTTTAATAATTTTAAGAAAAAAATTATTTAAATTTTTGGATCATTATACGCTTGGCTTCCATTATCGTGCAGAACCTGTGCATGAAAACAAATACAATATCTGATAACACAATGGAATAAAGTGCACATGCACGCCTAATAAAGGACTTATTGAATTGCCATACATGATATATTATGTGCTCAACAAGCTGCACTTTCTAAATTTTTTGTCTCTAATGTAATTTTATTTTATTTTTTCTTATTTATATTTAAAAAGATAACTTAAATCAGGATTCTATTTGCACATGTAACGTGAGTTTTCATCTCATAAGAATTTGCGAGTTATGTTTTAGTCCTATCTTTATATAATTTGACATATTTGTCATTATTTTGAGTAATAAGTTTATCTTTTTGTCTCTTTTAAGTGATATCATTTCATTCTTAAATTGATAGATTGAAACTATGTCTATTTATATATGCTTGAAATTTAAAAATAAATATGGTAAACCATATTTGGTGAATTAAGAAGACAATTACTAAAATAACTTAAAAAAGATTTTCGAAAATACTACAAACTTGAATTAAAAGTAATTGTGAAGGGGTAGCCAATAATATTGTGAAGCAAATAACTTAAATCCAATAATCAATAACTCAGAACAAAAGGCAAATTGTGTGATAGTCAATAGCTTGAATTTTTTTACGATTTTTTCTGAAAGCAGTTTTTTATTACACGGTGAGTTTCGTATGTTTTAATTTTGTTCCATCTTTTTGACATCTGTGTATGGTGGTAGTGGTTGAACACTCGAATAGGTTATGCGAAAATATGTCCGGATGAGAAAAAGATTCTAAGCTATTTTGTATTTTCATGGTATATTTTTCTTTTGGACTTTTCATGATAAATTTGTAAAAAGTATAAATTATGTTGAGATTTAATGATAAATTCTCGTTATGATGAAAATAATTTTAATGAATATAATGTTAAGATAATAAATTTGATAATGATAAACTTGATAAGAAAATGGTGAATTTATTGGTGAATCAAATGATAACCACTGTTTTTAACTAAAATAAATTGAATTCAAATAACAACGAAAATTCGATGTCCAACTATCCAACCAAGAACAGTCTAAATTTATCCTATTCTTAATTTCAAATTTACCATTTTCAGTATTTGAATTATATATGATAAATTTACCATATTTAGTATTTAGCATTATGATAAATTTACCATATTTAGTATTTAGCATTATGGTAAATTTATCATATTCTTTATTTTAAATTTGCAACGATTTAAATTTACTATGTTCTTAATTTCAAATTTACCATATTCAGTATTTGGACTGTAACGCTCTAATTTTCGACAATGTTATTAAATTTTTTTAATATTATTTTATTTATCAAAACAATTATTAAAAAGGTAAACTCTTTTATTGTAGCGGAAAATAAAGTAGGTACATTGTTTGAATTGAAATGACAGAAATACTTTTCTAGGTTTACATTTATTTAAAATAAAAAATAGAGCTAACTAAACTAAAGGTAAGACAACCAAGTGTGAACTCCTTTTCAATAGTTGCCAATTCTTCCTCGTACGATGGAAACTCCATCTGGTATGACTGCCTAAGGCAGAGAAGTTGTTCCAGTGAGTAATGAAACTCAATAGAAAACGTTGCTTGAAAAATCAAATCTGAAAGGAAATCAAGCATTCATTATGTTATAGTACTGAAATAAACTGAACAGTTAAGTAAACACATATGTTTATTATGCTTTCGTTTATTATGTTTCTAGGAATTCCATTGGGAAACTTGGTTTCCTATCCGACTATCGAACATAGGACACCCAGTTGATATTGATAAGGCTTTACCTACCAAGATATACTTGACAAAAATAGTGACCCGACAAGAAAGAAATCTTCCACTGTCCATTCATGTCAATAACTATCTCGCTCTAGCTAGATACGACTAATAATGTAACTTCATCAAGTCAGATACTAATGAACTTTAACACCGAAATATTATTACTTGGCGTCAAACAATTTTGATTTAACAAAGAAACAAATGCACACGGTAATGCTATGTTTGGATGGTTAGCCCCAAAAGATGAAGGAAATTTCTTGATACTAGTGATGGTCGAGCTCGAGGCCAGAATACAGAAAGTCTCATGTGAGGATCTTCTTAAGATTAAAAGTCTATTTGAACTGTAATATTTATTAAATTTTTTTTTGTTTTTATGTAAGAAAATTTTACAATTTTTTATTTTCTATCAATTTTTTTATTTATTAATTCAGATAAGAACTCTTAATAAAGTTATAGATCATAGACTAAATTTAAAAAAGTAAAAAATAAATAAATTAAAAACATAATTTTTTTAACTGTTTTTAGTGATATTTTTTTTATTTTTAAACATAATTTTATAATTTTTAAATTTTTTTCATTAAAACAGATCAATAAATACAAAATATTAAAATTAAAATAACAAATGTAAAAAAAAAAAAATAATGACAAAAATTAATTAGGCCAAAGAAAACTCTAAAGTTTTTGAAACAAAATTTGGTTATAATTTCCATTAATTTCCACTGAATCCTCTGTTTCTTTTTGATAGCTTTTCTTTCCTCGCGGTGCGCTAATGGGCATTTTTGTTTCTGGATTGCCAGTGGGTACCAATTGTGGGAGTAGTTATCATGAACGAGAGTCACCTTTAGGTTCTTGTAAATTCAGATTTGTTTGCTTTTAATTCTTTCCCATCTGCTGCCGAGGTATATCTTTCCTTCAGCTGCTTAACCACCAAATCCCAAAAGCAGAAAAGTAAAAAGCTAGCAGCAAACCTGTCGCTCAAAAAAATGAATACTCCTATTGAATTGATTGAACAAACAAATATACGGTGCGAAATTAATCCAATTTCAAACCAAATTAATACAACTCGCATTCTCCCTCAGAAACCCTAAATTGGATTAACCACCTTGCTTTCCCAATTTCATTGTTCCGGTAATAAATTGTGTGGTTCTTCTGATTCTGGGTTTCAAAATTAAAGAAAAAACTTGAAAGACTCAAAAAACTTTGGGAGTGGTTGGATGGAAACATGAAACCCAAAAGAGTGCATCAGTTTGTGTATAAGATTCCTCATGGACATCACAGATTATCCAATAAGTTCAAAGTGAAGAAATAATTAAGAACTTTCATCATTTGCACTCTCAAAATGGTAAATGAGTGAAAGAAGTGTTTTTTTTTTTTCAAAAAAAGTGGAAACTTTGAGCGGAATGTGGACGAGCAACAATCGAATCGTCAATTCGAAGAATGACGACTGAAACGATATCTCGCCATCATCGTTGTACCTCCTGCTGTGATTGAAAAAACAGATTGTATGTTCTGTTCTTCAATTTCTCAATAACAAACAGAGGATGATTATTTATCTACACCCCAAAAAAACACAGATGGCTGAATCTAACATCGAACAGATACTAAAGAACTAGAAGAAAGAGAATCGATTTATCTGCACAAATACATATATAAAGATATACATATTTCTTTTTCCTGAAGGTTCACGGGAACCACGAACCCTAGCTAGAGGAGCAGATGATGGTTCTATCTGTTTGAAGATCGCGTATTACAGAGAATTTATAGGGTGGCTAATCCTTTCCTTCGCCTCCTACCATATCCCAACCCTAGATACCCTGCTTTGGTGTGGAGTTACCACATTACCCTCGTCATAAAATATTTGTTTAACCTTTACGCTTTGTTTGAAATTTGTAGATAGAAAAAGAAAGGAAGAGAAGGTGTTTAAGAGGAAAATTATAAAGAAATTAATTATTTTTTGTTGTTTAATTTTAGAGAGCAAATAAGAAAAAGTATAAGAAAAAAAGGTTTTTTATTTGATTGGTTTAAAAAATAAAATGTAAAAGAAAAAAATGAAAGCCCGTTTATTCTATTATTCAAAATAATTCATTATTTCTTAAATTGAGTACTAAAAAATTATAATTTATTATGTAATACAAAAAAATTTGTGGGAGATTTTTAGTGTAAGAGTATGTCTAAGAGACCAGATAAATGGTCTATTTAGCCATTTTAGATAGCCAATAACAAAAAAATGCATTCCAAGAGCTTTAATTAATGCTAAGTAAAATAGTTTTATGAATAATAACTATGTAAATTTGATTAGTTACTATTTACTCATCAAATATATTTTTATGTTTTTTAATTTTATATCTTCCCCTCTCTCTTTTTAAAGATAAAAGAAAGGACAAATTAGAACAAAATAATATTTAAAAACACATATAACTATATTAAATAGAATTATTGGAATGATAATTGATAAGTGATTAGTTAAAATAAAAAAATAATTAATTAACTAGATATTTTAACTAGAAACTCATGTACATGTTCTAAGTTGCTGGCAGCATGTTCTAAGTTGCTGGCAGGATTTGTGTTTGCATGTTTAAGTGTGGGGTCTATCACAGATATTCATAACATGCCGTCTAGGGCTTCAAAAATGTTGAGATACATAAACCTTCGTCGTTCACGTTATCTCCCCCTCTAGAGTCTACACTCTGTTCCCCAGCACCTGAAGCGAAACCATCTCATCCCATACATATTCCTGCAATTCAGCTTCTGGGTCTTCACAGTCCAATCACACAACACAAACATCTTCACAAAAATAGTGTTATTTTGTCACTTGTAAGTGGCTCTTTCTTTTTTCTGTTTTTTTCTTATTTCCCCTTAATTCTGTCATCGGATTCTCTTCAGACAATCAACAGTTTCGGTACCTTTTTCTTTTTTCCCTTGATTACAAGCTTATATATATAGCGGGGGTGAGAATTTTATGGGGAAATCTGGGGGTAGGAAAAAGAAAGGTGGTGTTAACCAAAACCAAGTTTCAGGAGCTAACAACCCAATATCAAATGCTAATGGTGGTGTCGATTTGGACTCTTCAATTTTCTTGAAGAGAGCCCATGAGCTAAAAGAGGAAGGAAACCGGAGATTTCAAGCCAAAGATTTTGGAGGTGCTCTTGAACAATATGATAATGCCCTTAAACTTACCCCCCAGATCCACCCGGACCGAGCTGTGTTTCATAGCAATAGAGCGGCTTGTTTGATGCAAATGAAGCCCATAGACTATGAAATTGTGATATTTGAGTGTTCTATGGCACTTCAGGTTCAGCCCAAATTTGTCCGGGCTCTACTTCGTAGAGCTAGGGCATTTGAGGCTATAGGAAAATACGAAATGGCAATGCTAGACGTGCAGGCTCTATTGGGTGCTGATCCAAATCATGGGGATGCTTTGGAGATTGGGCGGCGATTGAGGATGGCTCTTGAGCCCTGCCAGGAGGCTCAGCTGGACCTCCAGAGCCGCCCTTCTCCTGCAGCTCTTGGGGCTTCTGCGGTTCGTGGAGCACCTGTTTCTGGTATTGGGCCATGTTTACCAGCAAGGCCCGTGCCTAAGAAGACAGCAGCTTCAGCACTGGGACCAGTATCTCCAACTAATAATAAGCTGGATAAGCCACAACCGGTACGGGTTCAGCTTTCTGAAAATGGGCCCGAGGTTAAAAACCATTTGCCAAAGCTTGTTTTTAAGCCTTCAAATGGTTCTATGAAATCTAATGCAACTAAGGATAACCAAAAGGAACAGTCCTCAGTGTCACTGGCATTGGAGACTGCAATTAAGTGGAGGCCATTGAAGCTTGTTTATGATCATGACATAAGGGTAGCCCAAATGCCTGTGAATTGCACCTTTAGACAGTTGAGGGAGATTGTAAGCAAACGCTTTCCACCTTCAAAGTCAGTTTTGATAAAGTATAAGGATAGTGATGGTGATTTAGTGACTATAACATGTACTAATGAACTCAAGTTGGCAGAGTCGTTTGTTGATAGTGTTATTGCAAAAGATCCTGAAACAAACAAGGTTGACTCAATTGGGATGTTGAGATTGCACATTGTTGATGTGGGTCCCGAGCAAGAGCCACCTATACTGGAAGGGGGGGAGGAGGAGGAGGAGGAAAAATCTCTTGATACTGACGTGATTAAAGGAGATGAGAGTGGTTCACATTCTTCTCTTAGTGATTCTGTTTTGGAAAGTGTGGGTACCGAAACTGATAAGACAGAAAAGGAAGCTCCCAAGGAAAATTCTGGAGCTTTAGAGGACCCTGAGTGCAAAGAAGTGGAGGTGGATGACTGGTTAGTTGAATTTGCTCAGTTATTCCGCACCCATGTGGGTATTGACCCAGATGCCCATATTGATTTGCATGAACTTGGGATGGAGCTGTGTTCAGAAGCCCTTGAAGATGCAGTAACCAGTGAAGAGGCCCAAAGCCTTTTTGATAAGGCTGCCTCAAAATTCCAGGAGGTGGGTGCATTGGCTTTCTTCAATGGGGGTAATGTTCATATGTGTGCCGCAAGGAAGCGGATTCCGATTGATGACTCTGCCAAAAAAGAGCTGGTGGCAACGCACCTTCAAGCAGCATATGAATGGGTGAGGGAAAAATACTTTCTGGCCGAAGAGAAGTATGAGAAGGCAATAAAGATTAAACCGGATTTTTATGAGGGGTTACTTGCATTGGGCCAGCAACAATTTGAAATGGCAAAACTTCATTGGTCCTACGTAATGGCTAAGAAAGAAGATCTCTCAAAATGGGATCCTACTGAAACAATTGGACTATATGACAGTGCAGAGGAGAAAATGAAAGCTGCGACTGAGATGTGGGAGAAGGTGGAGGAGCAGAGAGCTATTGAGCTAAAAGATCCAAGTGCGAACAAGAGGGAAGAAGTGAAAAGAAGAAAGAAACAAGGAAGTGGTAACGAAGCTGAGTCCTCTGGGAATGGTGGTCAAGTAGAGATTTCACCCGTTGAAGCGGCGGAGCAGGCTGCAATAATGAGATCACAGATACATTTGTTTTGGGGTAACATGCTTTTTGAGCGTTCTCAAGTTGAATTTAAGCTAGGGTTGGACGCTTGGAAAGAGAACATGGATGATGCTGTTGAGAGGTTCAAGCTTGCTAGGGCTTCTGAGACCGACATTTCTACAGTTTTGAAAAACCATTGCTCTAATGGAGATGCCGTCCAAGGGGATGAGAAGAAAGTTGTAAACTTAAGTTCTGACGTGGCTGATAAGGCAGATGATAAAGCTGGTTTAAGTGAAGTAGCAGTAGAGTGAATTTGGTTTATGTGCTTGGTGCCTTCATTTAGTTGCCTTCGTATTTTCTCCTCATTAAGGAGTTTTGATTGGAGAGAGGATGCGCTTTTTCTTTCAACATAGGGCCAGGTTGTTGATAATTTTTTTCCGTCTTTTTTCCCTTTTAAAATGGATAGTGAGGTGGCAAGGCGACACCACTGTGTACTTGTTCCAGAAAGTATGAGCTTACTCTTACCTGGTCAGTGACAAAAACACATTAGTTTTGCAGTATTGATGAGTTTTTAAAGAGAAATATTTGGTGTGTTGGACGTGCATTTTGGCTTACCTTTCTGTTATGAGGTTTGGCTATTGCATTCTTGATTTCCTTGTTTTTTATTGGACTTGATCTGTCTTTTCACTTTGTATCATGTCATTTGCTTTTTATGAACTTTTTATTTAACTTGTCCGATTCTCAAGATTCAAACCCGCGGAAACTGACTCTCAATATGGGTCAAAGTATGTCACTATTTTATTCCTCCGAAGTAGATTTTAAAGTTTATTGTGATGGATTCTATTGAATGTTTTAATCATATACTGTTGATCGTATCCTAAGGAAGGAACATTCTCATGACTTTTCCTATTTCTAATTCTGCTGCATTCCAGTTATAAGCTTGTCTTTTTGAACTTGCAAGCTAGCCAAATGGATGGGTGTTTTTCAATTTCACCTATGCTCAGGTTCAACTCCCCTCCCCCCATGCCTCAAGTTGTATGTTAATGATAGACTATTAAGAAGAGAAAAAGAATACTGAAGTTTTGTATTGAATGAATATTACAAAGTGTAGTACATGGTTAAATAAAAGATTGAAGAAACCCTAACTACATAAAAAGACTAAATTACCCTAAATAGGCAATTTAAAGATTTCACACAATTACATGATATTATTGCTTCTAAACACACTAAAAAGAGCTTGTCTTTGGTTTTGAAAATGATAAATTGGTTAAAGGAGTATTGCCGTTTGAGATTGTCATTATTACATGGACAGATGATCAATAGTTACAGTTTGTTTAGCCATGTAGTTTTTTTTCTTCCCATGAAGAATGTGGCTATTAGCATAGTAAACGTTATCAAAGTTACTAAGAAGGTCCAATCTCCACTGGCTTGTTAAGCTACCTTGGCAGCAGAAGTGCTAGGTAATTTAGATACCTTTTTGGAGGGATTTCTATCAGGAGGGATTCCCTTTGCACGACAAGTGATAACTGATAATCATTAAGGTATGTAAAGTACATGTAGTTTAGTTTCATAGGGACTGAAATTATCCTTTCAGGAATGAAAGACTGCCATTCATGATGTTGTGTATCATTATCTTGTTTCGAACTGGTATTTTTGAACTTTCTTAATTTTTTTTCAGATGAAATGATTTAGCCCATTATTTAGTGTCTTTGCATTAACATGGTTCCTGTAGAAATGAAATTGTCTCATCTCTTCTGGTAAAAAGGAAGAGGAAATGAATGCGGCATTCACTACATTTTCGTAGACAAGCTTGATGATGGTTTATGTGGAAAGTGGCGACATGAATGGTAGCTTTATCCGCTTGTTGTATTTTTGTAAGAACTTCAGTTGCACAAATTATTTCTGCAAGCAAAGGTAATCTTTGGCAGACCTTGAAGTCCCCATCCTCTATTAAAAGGTCACTTGGGACGCTGCCTCATACTAACGAAGTGCAAGTTTGTGATGGAACTCAACACACTGTCTTTCTTTCTGTTGGAGTTGGATTTGTAAGAATAATCTTCATCTGCACTGTAAACCTCTATCTAATGCGGTTTCACCTCAATGATGCGTTTTTAGGCTTATCTTGCTGGTTATTGTGTGATCCTGGAGAACTTTCGTGTATAGAAGAAGGCTTAGTGGCTTGGACTGCGGTGGTCCCCTGCTTTCACCCTCTTATAATACGAGGTAAGAAATCTTGTACTTGAGAATAAATGATCTCAATTTACTTGCTTCCACAAAATTATGCATATCTGGTACATGCGTGTTGGATTTTCCATCTGGAAGATTTTGAACTGCGAGAATAACCCAGCTAGATTTGGCTTTTCTGGCTGGGAACCAATAGTTAGCATGTCTATTGTTAAATATAACCTTTGGGAATGTTTGTTCATCAATCAACATGAAATTGGGATCACGACTTGTCAATAACACAAGCTCGTTTTGCAAGTTTGGTAGGAAATTTGTGCTTTTCTGTGATATTCCATCCGTGAACAAGATTAAAATTGAATATTTGTTTTTACACGACATGTCTGTGAGGAGGTGGTGGTGGTGTTTATTGTTTTTTTTTACCATGTACCCATTTCTTTTGTGTGGTAGGTAGTTATAGTCATTTATTTATGTTACACCTACATATTATATATTTCATGTATTTGTTTTTAGGCCTATACCATACATAAGAGCCCAGAAGTTTCTTTGAGGTGTGGAAGTCCTATACCATACTTGTGTTTCCAATATTTATATTAGCATCGCTTGGTAAAGGTCCTTGGGTCGTATCTGTAAAGGGCCATCCCCTGCTGGCTAGCTGTATAAGTGCTTTACTTAACAGTGTATTCCTTGTGGAGGTTAAGGTACAATGCTTGGCATAAGTCATCTTATAGCAGATTAAAACAAAGTTAGCATGCCTTTTACATGGTATCGAAAGACTAACGTGGAATCTTCTTCATACTCTTGAGCAGATTTTTTTTTTCTATTTGAGAAGCTTTTCTTTTTGTTCCAAACTCTGGGTTTCCATTTTGGTTTATGTTGTTCCAAACTCTTCTTTGAGTATCAGTCTTTTGGGCGTCTATAAACAGAGCAAACACTAAACATATGGGAATAAACAACCTGGATAGCAGGAGTGCAAATAAGTGAATGTGAACCTCTTCTACTATGAGGGTGGTTTCATAACTAGATTGGTTAGCCATCCTCGTGTGGTGTGATGTTAGATTGTAAAGTTTGTATAATTATTTTCC
>JABCMJ010033415.1:0-23993 GCA_014822125.1 Arbutus unedo | reverse complement strand
TGGTGAAAGAAATCTAGATGGGGTTTAGAGAGAAGGAGAAACTTTGTAAAGAGAGAGTGTTACAAGGGGAAATAAGATGTTTTTGGTGCTTTCCCTTAAAAATATGATTTGTTGTCTAAGGAATCCCTCCCTAATATACCAATACTTCTCCTAATGAGTAAGAGTTTAATAAAAATCTCCAGACTCAAACCCGCTACTAAAGATCCCAAAACATATAAAAACAAATTAATCGTACATTCCGCAATATAAATCTCTAATAATTGTTTTTAAAACGTAAAATTTTCTGGGTCCTTACATGTATCGTCAATATGAATTGTAAAAGTCACGCTATTATATGTTGTATTTGAGAGGGGTATGACTAGAATTTCTCAAAATAAAAAAGAAACGAGTTTCCTTAAACAAAAGAGATCGGAGGTTGCGTACATTTCGGTTTAGGGCTTTTCTAAGCCCATTTTAATAATATTTGGTGATATGTTTTTCGAAACATACTTATGTTGAGAAAACTGGGCTCAGATATTCTAATTTTTTTTTCTATTTATCTATATAATATGCTAATAATGTATATGACACATGACCGCATTTTTTTTATACAAAACAATAAAAAATTGACATCATGCAATAATATTTTTCTCTCCTTACTGTTGTTTTTTTTTATTTGACATTTGTTTTTAAAAGTTTTTCAACGTTCAAGCTTTTCCTCTTTATAAATTTTATATGTTAAAGCGTAAATTGATGATGAATAAAATACTATTAAACATAATATAGTTTTGTTCTGTGCCAACTCTTTAATACATAAAAATGAGTTGTCCACAATGAAAGTGAAGACAAAAAATTCATGATTGTATATATGAATGTAAAATAAAGATGTGACCCATAGGTAGAGGAACTTAGTTCGTTATGTTTCATATTTTACCACGTGAGGTTTTTTACCTTTTACGTTAACCAATCATATCAACCAATATTTTTTTTATAGCAAAAGTATCCGATCAATTTTGATATTACCATTAACTTAATACCGACTAGTTTTTGGAGTTTTGAAATTAATAACCAGACAAATTATAATGACTCCTAGTGATTGGTTATACTAGAATTCGATCTCATAACTTTGGGGATAGAGAAACCTCTCAGTCACCAGCTCTCCTTCCACTCAACTAATAAAGAAAATTATTTGTCATTATTTTGATGATCAAATCAATAATTTCGATTATTCAGAACGGAAATTTGGTTAAAGGGACAAATATGAGATGATTTAACCCATTAAGGACGGGTTAATTTGATTTATGAGTTACGGCTCATTATTTTAAAAGTGTTAATAGGTTAGGACCTTTAATAGACGAAATTGTCCTTATTGTTTTGAACACGCTTCCTGTTCACTCTTTTGCAACTTTTTCAATCCCCACTGATACGTCAATGGTGCGGCGACGAGAATGGCAATGGCGATGACGACAGTGGGGATAATATTATCAGATAACGTTATCTGTTATATTATCTGATAACTTTATCTTTTAATGTAACAATCTGTGTTTTTGTTCTTCATGTTATTAGACAATGTTATCCGACAATATTATTAGATAATATTATCTAATAACATTATTAGATAATATTATCTAATAATGTTATGTGTTGGTCTATATACAAGAAAATTATCCGATAATATTATTTGTAAATGTCATAGATAACATTATCAGATGATATTATCCGATCAAATTATGTGTTGGTCTATATACAAGGGTATTTTAGAGCTGTGTTAAAAAGAAGTTTTGGCTATAATTTAATTTTAGATGAACTAATTGTGTTAAAAATCTCTTATTTTGGACTTTTTGACTGAATCTCTCCATTTAGAAAGAATAAACAAGTTGAATAAAAAAAAACCTCCGTTCCTTTGGAGAAACTAGATAATTTTTTTTATTTTGCTGAAAAAAGAATGAAAAAAGGACGGCCAGGTTATAAGAAATTTTTATCAATATTTAAGAAAAAGATTCTTATAACTGTGATAATAAAGATTCCAGACCTACGACGCGCTTGCATGAGACCAATGGCTAAGTTTCTATTGCTCAATTAAAAGAATTATCTCGCTGCATAAGAGTACTACCAGTCCGATTTAGTTCGGATCGAAAGAAAAACTCATATTGAACCGGAAATTTTGATTTATAGTTTTTCAAAATGGAGCTGAACTGAAATATTTTGATTTGGTTCAATTCGATTTTTTCGATTTTAATTTGGTTTAGTTGAATTTTTAATTTGATTAGATCAAGATAAATGTTAAAAAAATAAATATTAATTGATATTCAAAAATAAGTATTTTGAATATAAAAGACCAAATCTAATATAGAAAATACATATTGTACAAAATAAAAAATAAAGATTATAAGAATTACACATTACAAAAGAAATACATATTATATAAAGATATAAAAAATTGAGTTTTTTTTAATTCTTGTCTCATCTGATCTGGTTCAATTTTTACGGCTACAAAATTGAGATGAAATCAATTTACCTAAAATATTAAACTAAATCATCGATTCGGTTTAATTCGGTTTATCCATTTTTACTTACAGCTCAACAGTTATGGAGGGATGCTGGAGTACCACAAGACTGTATCTAAAAACTACTCAATAATATTTCCCATCACGACCGGAGAGGATTCCTTCGCCAATAAAAATGATTCCACTGAAAGATGGGTAGGTTGGATAACCGCACGAACCGGATGAAAGATCAGAGACGAAAAAGTCAAAATTGGCTGTCGTCGATATTCATCACCTTCTCAAACTTGGAAGGATTCGTCAGCTTTCTTCTCATATTTTCTTTAGCGGGTGCTCTTTGATTTTGAAGGGTACGGTTTGTTGGGTGAATTTCTTTGGCTTCGACTACAAAGCAGGGCTTAACAGAACAGTGTTGTTTAGAGCGAGAGGGAAGCTTTGTTTCGTGGCTGAAAATGTTAAGCCAGTGGCTTCCCTGATGTTTGGTTTTCAACACTCTTTCGCCCTTTCTCCCCCACTGTAAGTTCTTCATTTCGACGTCATAGATATCTATACTCTTAGACATGTATGTATCGCATGTGTTGCCCCCTTTAATCTGTCAGGATTGATATGGGTGTTTTGTTTTGGAGTGGGGATATTGTTATTAGCCACTCACATACTTGCTTTTCGATTTTGATCTTCAAATTGCTCTCTATATATTTTGCTTATGAAAATTCTAATTTGGGAACGTAGTCAAATGGGCAGTGGAATCTCCTATAAGGTTCAGCTCAAGTTTGGGTTTCTTTGGGTAAAAATTTCTAATCTGCCTATGATCGTTGTTGAACAGGTCAAAGTTAAGTATTCATCTCAGTTGGTGTTCTTCTTAATACTTATGCGGGTGACTGGGGTCTGATTAATTGACATCACAGTAGAAATTGCAAAGAAGCCTGGTTTTGACTGTTGTGAACTTGAGAATTTGGGAGACCCCATGATGGCGGACATCAGTCCTAGTACTTCAACTGACGGCGACACCGATGATAAGAATTTGAGGGTGATTTCTGCAACCCTTGTTTTAAACCTTTTGTTCTGTGTTTGCTGTCGTTTTTAATTTTAAACTTCAGTTTGCTGTCTGCCCCTTATTTTCAACTTGGGGTATGATAAATTTTCTTTGGTTATGATCTATTGCTGTGGGAATTCCGATGGTAGACTAATAGTTGACATTCTTGAAATAATGTATGCAGTTTCAAAGTGATCAATCCCAAGCTATCGTGACTTCTGATGCCAGTGACAAGTCCAGGGATCAAAAGGTTGTATATAGGTTGAGTATATTATATCCAACATCTTGCCCAATTCAATGCCTTCTTTTTAATTTGTTTGCTGAACTATTAATCTGCAGACGCTTCGTAGGCTGGCTCAAAATCGCGAAGCTGCAAGAAAGAGCCGCTTAAGGAAAAAAGTAGGTTCCCTTTACTGGTGATCACTTCCTTGTCGTTATCTACTT
This sequence comes from Arbutus unedo, assembly GCA_014822125.1. Lineage (NCBI taxonomy): Eukaryota > Viridiplantae > Streptophyta > Magnoliopsida > Ericales > Ericaceae > Arbutus > Arbutus unedo. The sequence continues at coordinate 20,033 of JABCMJ010033415.1, read as the reverse complement.
CTTTAGTTTGTCTTTTTCTTTTGCACTATGTTGATTTCCGGAATCATCACTTATTCTTTGTAATGTTACGAAATGCATTTCCATGCAGCACACATCCAAAATCTGAGCTTCAAGAATCAACGAAACTTCATCGGAGTTGATTACGCACTTAATGCGTGACGTTTTGGCACCAAAGAACCTGATATGCCATAAAAATGTGGATTTATTGCAATGTAGGAAAATGCATTTTATTGTGACTTTGCCACATAATGTAGATATTTTGGTCCACTTCTCCTGTGCAATCACCCTTTTTGCGGGATAGTGCTTTTTTGAGAAAATTAGTGTTCATCGACCTTTTCATGATTAGGTCAGACATAACACTAGATATTGATGTTGCTGGTAGAGTATCTTGTTGGATTAGGACTGTTTCATGTGGACCAAGTAGGTCAAGCTCAACTTTGAACTATTGATCAAGAACTTCTGACACTGCAGCCAAAATTAAGAACATATGCCAACTCTACCAGTTGTGCCACTAAGCGTGCTACCTATAAGTGGGGTTTACAAGTGATTTTGGATGAGATTGCAAAAACTTCACCTTGATAGATAACTCCCCAAAGCTATCCTCGAAGAGAGTTTCTGATTAGTTGAATTCCGATTCAAAATCCATCCCTATCAATGATGCTCCATAGAAGGATTATGAGTATCTTAAGAAAAGTTTCCTTATTACGTCACTGTTGTCGAGGGAAAAGTTTGTTGTTTGGAAATTTCAAACAAAACAAAGATATCCTTCGGCCAGTATAATATTTAACATGGATACTGCAGGGCCTAGGACCATGTAAAATGGAATACATGCACACACAGGTGCGCACAAACATATCTCTATGAATCTCTATAAAATCCACATAGACACAATCAGTTATGCCTAGTTCTTACTCCTGCATAGTATGATTGAAGGGATTTAGGTGCGTATATAGGATATTGCTGTCCAATAGCTAATCAACGTATTTCATCTTATTCTATGGTCGTAAATTATAGGATGTCTGTACTGAATAGCGAGTTGGCTGTGTCTTGATGCACATCCTTAGTTCAATTCTTTTTTCTTTCTCCACACGTGCACAAGGTGGAGTAATAGATAGCTTTATCTATATTTTTGGGTCCGTTTTGTGATAGCTTAAAATATTGTCGATACAGTTGGGGGCCTAAGGACATGCTTAAGGAGAAACTGTCAGTGTCCATGCTGCGTCGTGCTGTAAAAGTGGCGAATGATGTAGTGTGCGAGACTTAAGAAGCATTTAGGTTTGGAAATTGCTTAGTTTTTAGCCAAACTCAAATGATATGGGATCAACTTGGAATTGTTTATAATTTAGTATATATCTATTTAGGTCTATTTTGTGTCAACTATCTTGTTTGCCTATTTTTTGGGCTTCATTATGATTTCCGATGAGTTGTAAATTTCTGAAATTGGATTTCTATTTGTGGTCTTATTTGATCTTAGATAGGATACAAAAGTGAAAAGTTTGGTTTTCCTTTTAGAAATCCTAGTCATAAGTGTTGTAGGGATGTCTCCAAACTATATAGGGTAATCATTGCCAGATAAAGTAATGGGATGCCTCTAAATTGACATGGGAATGTTATGGAGAGTTTTGAATTTTTTTCTTGTGGGATGCAATGATACCTTAGGTGTGATGGCATACGGCGCCTAGCAATGATTTTTATAATTACTTATTCTTCTACAATACCACCTTTTGGTCACCAAAACCAATTAGAAATGCGCAAAAGGTGTACTTTCTGTTGGTTTATATCCAAGTTCTGTTATCAAAACCATACGATTTACAATACGGAGGGTACCAGTCGACTGGATGCACCAAGCTATCAACTCGTATCTGTGGGGTGAAACTATGGAAGCACAACTCATATTATAATCATACATTGACGATATTTATGATATGATTTGGCTCGATACACCTAAAAATTGGTTCACTTCATCTCACATTTCACTTTCAAATGGATAATTTGTAGTCAAGTCGATGTACGACAAAGTGTGGCAATTTGCATATTGAAAGCCTTTTGAGGCAAGTGTTAGGATTACATGTATTGCGTAAGTTTAGTACTATTCGTCCATGTAATGGAGATTGAAGAGTAAAAGAAACGAAAAATTGGTGAAAAGTACAAACGTAGGGTGAATTGGCCCATTAAGCCTAGGTTAATTTAATTTTTGAGTTAGGGTCCACAATTTTTAAAGTGTTAATAGGTTAGGTCCTTTGATGGATGAAATTGTGCTTATTGGTTGTTTCTTTTGTCCTCCCATTCTTAGCTTTTTGCGCGCTTGCTCAAACTATAACCGTACCCAAATTTTGCTTCTCTCTTCTCAACTCAGCTTCCAATTTTCTCTCTATTTGATAATGTTAACATTATCAGTTAACACTAATTTTATTTGGAAAGGCCATAGGTAACATTATCTGATAACATTATAATAACATTATTAGATAATATTACTACAATGTTATCAGATAACATTATCAGTATATATGTAAGGGCATTTTTAGAACTGGGGTGTCAAAAGGACATTATCTGATAACATTTATCTGATAATGTTATCAGATAACATTATTAGTATATGTGCAAGGGCATTTTTTGAACCGGTGTGCCTAAAGGACTTTCGGCTGAAATTTACTATTAGATGGATTAATCACATTAAAAGTCCCTTACTTTGGACTATTGGCAAAGAGACGCAAAAAATTGTTTAGTTATTTTCTCACAACCTTCGTTTTTGAATAGTCTTTTTGGCACGAGTATAGATATGATCCTATTTTTGTGTAAAATACGACCGTTACTGGAATTTATGGAGTTGTGAATCTTGTAATGGGTAGATATAACAATATCGTATATCGATTTATATCGGGTCAGATTTCTCTCAGTTGGGTAATTTAAATGTCAAGTCGTTTATTTTCTTAAAGACTTTTTGCGAAAATGTATACATTTATGGACTAATAAAACACAGGATAATCAGTACTGTAATGTAGGGAGACAAACAAAAAGATGGTATAATTATAAAGACCATAGAATGGTTGTATGCATCTTTTTTTCGAGGAAAATGAAGCCAAAGTTTGAATTCATTGAATTCTCATCTCTTGTAATACACCCACTTGTGTTGTCTATTGGACCACCTGATTGCCCATTCATCATCTACGACAATTTTTTATTAATGTAGACTTAAAATAATATCTTGCTTGGCAGATTGGACTAAGAAAGACAGCTAAGCTTTTGCAATATATGTTTCTAATCGATAGACATTTAGTTCAACATATTTTAGAAACCATGTTCGAATCAGCATGATTCACAATTTGATTGGGTTTACAATTTGGAAAAGGACCAATTTGATTCTCGATCCAATCTATGGTTTAACAATTGTGCATCCCAGTTAGGATCGCTACTTGTGGGAGGGTGGTTCCCCGCACTCCTCTAACATCATTAGCCCACATATTGCGCTCCATTTATTTAGCACAAGCCTCATAATTGAGGGAGTGGTTGTCTTCCTTTACCTGAGTGCTATGGAACACTAGCCTCTCACATTTTTTAATTTTTTTTTTGTCAAATTTGTTTCCAATGATGAAGCACAAGCTCACAGCTCAGAGGGGGTTGTTGTCTTCCTGAAATTTCTTCAGCGTTTTTTAACAGAGTATCGGAGGGTCGGATTAGAAGGGTAGGTTTTATTCATGAGGCTTTGTAGTACACCAAATACTTAATTGTCGTTGTAAGGATAGTACGACTACAACCTAATGCTATGTTTGTGTAGTTTTTTCTTTTTTCTTTTTAGATGCGTCTCAAAACTTATTCTGATAGCTTGTTAATTAAGTGATGGGATGGTGTTGAAGTTCTCTTGTCAATGTGGGATTGAATTTGTGTAACTTTAGGGAAGTAGTTTGTCGAAATAGTGTCTGATGGGACATCAAGTGGGTTAAAGTTCTCTTTGTGTGGCTTCCACAATAATCTATTGACTTTTGGAGCTGATGGATTGGATCTAGAATGTGAAACCTTCATACGACCATTGTAAGGAATGTATTTTCCTCCCATGAAAGTGGTATGTTTTGGTGGAACCGAAAATGTGGTTTAGTTTTTTTGTCTATGAAATTATTCAACGAGAATCGTTCAAAAACCTGTGATGGTTTAAAATCGGTTTGGTTAAACTTTCAAGCGTTGTCTAATAGAGTTTTTAAAGGAACTGGTTCTAGGGGAGATAGCTTAGGGATGGTACTTTTTATGGTATATATCTGATATGGTATAAAGTTCATGTCTAACCTTGTCATAGTACACTTTGTGTTTTGATTTTGATTTTTCTTTCCTTGTTGTGCCTTCTAGGAGAGATCTAGCTCCATATCACTGCTTCCATCATTGAGGCCCTTAGGCTTAAGGCCTATCTATCTTCGCATTACCTATATTTAACTTCTGTTTTGCGATAGGATCTTATGAAGTTTAACTGCTGCAAATATAATTAAGCTTTTCTGGAATGATAATTGGCTAGGGAAAGGGGGCTTTTTCATTGTGAAATTCTTTTATTCCCTTGTCCGTGGTGCCGGCGGGAAAGCACATAGGAAGATTGGTGTCTCCACATGGGTGCTTTTTTTCTTCCTGTGAATAGTGGTACTTGATGCTATATTTTACCGGCACCAACTTGGACCGGAGGCATTTTCTCTTATGCCAAATAGGTGTTGTATGTGCGAAATGGCAGAGGAATTAGTGGACCATGGGTGCTTGATTTTGAGGTGGCATGGGAACCGTGGAGCATGCTCTTCTATGTTTCTAGCTTGAGTTGGGTGATGACGGCTTCATTATTCAATTGGTTGATTGTGTGTTGCCGGGATAGAAGGGCTAAGAAGGCTTGGGGGTTTCCCTTACGCTTGATGTGGTGTCTGTGGAGGTAAAGAAACAGACGAACCTTTGAGGATTTGTAGTTAGGCATTCCTAAACTTAAGTCAGTTTTGAGATCATTGCTTTTTTGGTTTAAGGAAGTTTTGCGTTTCTTTCTTTTAGATTGTTGTTTTAATTGGAGAGATGTACTTTTGGGAGGGCCTTTAAGATGTATATTTCATATATTCGCTCTCTTTCCTTTTCGTTTTGTTGTTTCAGGCCTCCTTGTGCCGACCCTTTGCGTGCTTTCATACACTAGCGGAATTTACCTAAATCTCAGAAAGAAACACTCCCATAATCCATTTTATCTTCGGCAAATTCCCTTCAACTATTCATGTTGAATAAGTAATATTGCGGGGTTGAAGGGCCGTCACTCAGCGGATAAAAGTTACTCTAGGGATAACAGGCTGATCTTCCCCAAGAGCGACTAATTACTCATTAATAAAATAATTTTTGCTAGCCAAATTTTCAAGTGATCAAAGTCATCTTGCCATTGAAATTTCTTGCATGGGATGCACAAGGGCCGAGTATAATGGAACTTGGTTTTGCTTATGGCTGGTTTTGTTACACTTATTATTGTTTCTTGTCTTCCATTCTTCCATAGAACACTATGTAGATGCTTGAATTTGTCTTCGTGGAGAGAGTCCTTGATTGCTTGCTACATCCTTTCACTTCGGAGTTTGTGACTCCAATTCTGTTGGAGAAGTTTGGATTAAGCCCATAGGTGTGGTCCCTCCCTAGCCAAACCCCAACCGCTAGCTTGCTTCTAGCCCCGCTATCATCCGTATTGATAGGCAGGAGGTATTTGGGTAAAGTAGCCCATGTGGAACGTTCTGTGTATTGCATGCCAGGAGAAGCATCTGTGCACTTTGGGCTGGCTTGCCTAGTTGCATCGTGTGTCTCATAGGGCATTTGCTAAGGTGGGGTCTGACTTTTGCAAGCTGGCCGGGCAAGGTTTTCTTTTGGGGTGGGGAACACGGATCTCAGCCTATGGGTTGTGTGCATGGAGAAACTACAAATCTACAATAACAACTGCCACAACGACATCAATCAGTAGTAGTTACTTGTAATCTTTGATGACAAATTGATGAAAAAGGAGGGGAAGGAAACCGTCTGTGTGTGTGCATATGTGCCTGTGCAAATGCTTTCACCTTGACTTTCTACTTTCTAGTAACTTTAATGAAATTGTTTATGTTTTAAATGTTGTGTGAAACTTTGCATTGAGTTGCGCGTCGTATGTTTGTAGGCTTATGTTCAGCAACTGGAGAGCAGCAGAATGAAGCTTACACAACTTGAACAAGAGCTCCAACGAGCTCGGCAGCAGGTTTGATTGGGCTTGCACTCAGTGTCTGTTTTATCCTCCTTTTACTTAAGGCCTGGTTCGAAAACCTTGTAAATTTTCTGCGTTTACTAATATTTTGTTTTTGTCGTTTTTTACTGAAGGGCATCTTCATTTCAAGCTCAGGAGAACAATCTCAATCGATGAGTGGAAATGGTATATACCATCTTCTTGGGAATTATGATCTTTTTACAGCTACATGTTTCTGATTTGAAGTTCTCAATAAGAACTGCAAACTTATTTTTTTTAACTATTTTGTGTCTGATATAGTGAAATGTGGGATTATAACCATCTGGTCATGCATTCAATGACTTGGTGTAGCGCATAGTCAGAATCAGAACTCAATCCATGTATACTTTTTTCTGAAGTGTATAATTGTAAATTTCTTTTCTTTGTAATATGCAAGAACTCATACCGATAACCTGATTGGGACTTGAATCCTGCGCCGATTCTTTGCAACAGCCATAACAGAAATTAAGCTTGTTATTGCGTACATAAAACTCTCTGGAGCTGGGTTGAAGTTTATCTGCATTCTACGATTCCTTTCTGTCACTCCCTCCACCCCTCTCCTACCTTCGAACTATGTAGATTAGAATTAATGTTCGCACTCCTCACTTATATGTGAACACAGGAAATAAATATGAGAGATTATGTATGGTCGAAAAGCATTTTTTTCTCGTAGCTGTTGACTTTGTTTGTATGTGGTATAAGATCTTTTGCTCAAAGGGTCTAATGTACTCATACAATTGGTCTTGTCAAGGATGTCCCTACCAATAGCCCTGTAACAATCTAGAACTCGGCTTGTCATAGTTGGAAGAGGAAACAGGCGTTTTATTATGATTAGATCTTTTGCTCAAAGGGTCTAGTGTACTCATACAATTGGTCTTGTCAAGGATGTCCCTACCAATAGCCCTGTAACAATCTAGAACTTGGCATGTCATAGTTCGAAGAGGAAACAGGCGTTGTATTATGATTAGATTTGATATAGGGCTTATTTTCTGTAGTGGGGGTGTAACTGAACCTTAAGTGCCGCAGGCCCGCAGGTTAGGGCCTTCTTTCTTGGCTTGTAAGTTTTGCCACTCTGTTTGGGGCAGCTTGTGCATTTTGGCTTACGGGTTGGAAAAAACTTAGAAAAAAAAAAAAAACTGATAGAAGCTAATATTCAGAAGCTCCGTAGGTTCAGCTGCAACACACACTCGTGTTATTCTGATAGAGGCTTAGAACAGAGCAGAATGGATTCGAGATAATTTGTTAATGCAGTTTGTCTCCTTTGACAGAGACTTGAAGCTACGTGTAAAGATCAGATGACTGAGCAATAACATCATTTTACATTCTAATTTTACACTCGCTTATGTGGTTTTTTCCTATTGAATGTAATGCTTTTTGTTCTCCGAGGTTTAAGACCCTGTAGATCAGATCGTCAACTCTTTCAGACCCTTAGAGGGTAAGATTAGTAAAGCAGGAAAAGACAGAGGGAGGGGGAGCAGCATCTTCTCTTTTAGCGATGGAAGGTCGCTAAGTTAATGGGATGCTAGCCGCGAATGTATATGCTTATGAAAGGGCTGTTTAGTGTTGATTCCAATCTCCATTGTCGTCCCGATCTATATAATGTATAGTACTCTTGATCCATATTAAAATAGAAATGTGTGGGACAGCTGTATAGCTGTAATGTGACAAAGAAATAACGTTGTAGATTAGAATGCCTATGTTAGGATGTTCAAGAGGTCGGGGTGGGTCAAGCTACGTGCTTCATCTGGACCTTAGTTTTAATGGACCTATCTACCACAGCCCAATGCGATAGCAATCACCCGATTTAGCAGAACATTAATATGGAGAAAAATTTCCACTTTCATTCCTCAGCAGTCACTTGTTACTGATTGGGACTGTATTTGTTGTATAGATAGTGACTAATGAGTATGCTGCTTACACATTAAGTGTCAAGGTGAGAAAGGGGTGACAAATTTTGAAAGAAGCTTCTGGTGGTATTAGGAACAAGATAATGCTTTTTTTTTTTGTAGAAGAGAATGATGGAAGGAAAGGAGACATAGGGAAGGGGGAGTGGTAAATGTTGTTTTACTTGTTTATTGAGAACTGAGAAGGGAATTAAGACAAGAGGAGGGGGGGGGGGGGGAGAGCGGGGGAGAGCAGATTGTCTGGGCAACCAGTTTATATATGCCCTTTTTCTTCAGCGATGACTGGAATGAAGAATTGAATGGTTTGATGGTTTGTATTTGTTTCGAAACCTTCTAATCACTCAAGCACAGGAAAAGAAAGCGTCCTTCCTGTCCTTGTGGATAGGTATACTTTTGTTACCTTATCAATCCTTCCCTTCTATTTTCCCACCTTCCTACTGAAATTTTAAATGGAGAGTACTGATGGAGGATATTTTTCATTGGGATCTTGCATGGCATCCTCTCGCATAGCCCTTTCTATGTAATTAAACTTACAAAACATGCATTTTAATCTTAATCTCATTTATGGGCGCTGCTCATTACTAGAAATTGAGTGGCAGAGATATCTAGTAGTTCAGAATCTATTTGCAAATTTTTTTTGTTTAATGAAGATATTTTTTTAGTGAATCCTTTTCCATTGTTTTGTAGGAGCCTTAGCATTTGATGTAGAATATGCACGGTGGCTGGAAGAGCAAAACCGGCGGACAAATGAGCTGAGGGGTGCTGTGAACTCCCATGCGGGTGATGGTGAACTTCGCATCATTGTGGATGGCATCTTGGCTCACTATGATGACATTTTCAGGATAAAAGGAGATGCTGCCAAGACTGATGTGTTTCATATCTTATCAGGCATGTGGAAAACACCTGCAGAGAGGTGCTTTTTGTGGCTTGGTGGATTCCGTTCATCTGAACTCCTTAAGGTGAGAGCCACATTTCATTTGTCTATGCCCTCCCTCTCTCTATATATAAAAATGGGTTTGATTGTGGTCTTTTATTATTGTTGTTGGAATAGTGGAATACTATATCTCTGACTATGCTTACTGATGACATGGCCCTTTAGTCATAACAGACCCAATTGGATAGCATTTGATTTTATTAAGTCGAGTAAATGGTGAAGCCGCATTTTTCTTATGTTTAAAAATTGTTCATTGGTCAAAACATTTGAGAATGGTCTACTGCTTTCATGTTGTTGCTCTGTTGAAGTCGCCACAAGCTAGTTTGGTTTACTTGTTGTCTGGGAGTCGTGGAATGAAAAGTCATTTCCCAGTTGTTTCTATGTATTGTGGGATGGGGCTGGTGGAGAAATTTCTGAGAAGGCTAGTTGGGAAGCGACAATATTCTAACGGCTCCAGACTTAATTTTTATTAAGATCACCTTGGCGAGTATTCCGACCTTCATGTCTATTCATTCGGTTTCACTTAGGGTTGTCAAGAGTGACACTCAAAGAGTTTTTTTGCGCGGCCATTGGAGAGGAGTTAGAGTACCACCTTGTTGACTGGGCTACAGTTTGTATCCGTTGGAGGAAGTGGAGTTTGGTTTGAGGACTTTGCATATCTTGAACAAAGCTTTGTTGGGCAAATGACTGGAGATTTGTTTGTGATAGAGGGAGAGAGAGAGAAAGTTTGGAGAGAGCTTTGGCTACTAGAAGTGGTGGGGCTTCTGTTGACATTAAATGAGCTTCCAAGTTGGGAGGGGTCTTGGGTCAAATTTTGGAAGCGTAAAATAGTATGGAGAGGTGTTGCTTGATAGTGTGTTTCTGGTCATCTTTCAGATTGGTGGATCATATAGTCTGTATGGATGGGTTATTTTGGAAAACTATACTTAGGAGCCCTCTCCATGGTTGGGAAATGGATCAGCTCTGTGGGTTTCTTACTCTTCCCTCTAGCCTTAACTATATTGGGGTTGAAGAGGATTACATGCGTATGAGGCAGGAGGCCAGTGGGTGTTTTATTGGTGCATCTTCTTCCTTTCGTGCCTTGGAAGTTGTTGCAGGTGTTTGCTTCCCTAGGCAGGACATTTTGAAGTGGGGGCTCACATCAAGGTGGCTTTCTTTTCGTGGATGGTGGCGCATGAAAACTATTTACAACCAACAACCATTCTAAGGCGGCATTTTCCTGGTAATGTTGTTTCATGTCTAGAATTGATAATAAGTTTCTCACATTTGTTTACAATTTTCATTCATGGAGGAGCATTGGAATTTAGTCTTTTCCATGTTTGGGATTGGGTTTTGTCTAAATTTTTGTGGAAGAAGAAGAAGAAGCGGGGTAGCTAGTTTGGGGGGTGGGGGGGGGGGGGGGGGGGGGGGTGTGGGGGGTGGGGTTGGTTTGGAGGAAGTGAACTACGCTGCTTCCTACAATATGTTTAATGTGGTTGGTTTGGTTGGAGCAGAATAAGTGATCTTTCCAAGACATTGAGAGTCCATTCCTTGACTTAAAATTCATTGTTGTCCCATCTTATTTACTTGGATGTCAGGGTTGGTGGCCCATAGGCTCGACCTTTTTGTGGATGTCTACAAATGTATTTTCCGCGAGTGTTTGCTTTGTAGCCCGTTAGTCTGTCGTCTTGGTACATGGGTGACATCCCCTTGATGTCTTTCTGATATTTGAATTGATAGATTATAAAAGAAGAGAAGTATTCTGTTTCATTTCATTCAATTGAATAATATAAGACCCAGACGGATTATATAGGTTAATTCTAATAACCATAAAGAGACAAAAAGATTACGCTACCCTTATGCTAAAAGATAAAGAAAAAAAGGCTATGCTACACTTGTAATGAAAGATAAATTGGCAATAATAGGTAATGCTACTTTCACAATTTCCCTCAAACTCAGGATGCGAGGGCAGAGAGTATCGTGAGTTTGCCAAGTAGAAAACGAAACCGAGCAACCGTGAGTCTTCATAAAGAAATTAGCCAACTGAAGCAAGAACGAAACAAAAGGTAGATCAATGGTGCAAGATTGGAGATGTTGACGAATGAAATAATAATCAATCTCGATATGCTTTGTACGCTCATGGTAAATTGAATTATGGGCAATCTGAATTGCCCTTTTGTTATCACAGTTAAAGGGTGTGGGAGAGTCAAGGAAAATATCCATATCGGATAAAAGCCAACAGAGCCAAACAATTTTAGTAGTTGCTTGAGACATGGCGTGATATTTAATTTCAAAGAAAACTTGGCTTGCGATTGGATAAGAGTGTCGACAACCTTGTCATTAGTGAGATTGACATAATGGAGAACATCATTTGCATTTTTGATCTGGGATAAGAGATAATCCTTTGGAGATAAAGCTACGTCGATACCCATAAAGTAACTGAGAGGACCTAATTCCTTCATCTCGAACTTGCGAAATAGATATGACTTCACCTCACTAATGACAATAGAATTAGAACATGTGATAATCATGTCATTTACATATAACAGGAGAAGAACTAATCCTGTAGAAGATCAACGAATAAAAATAGCAGAATCATGCATGCTAGGTTGGAAATTAATTTGTAGAGCAACAGATTGAAAGCGCTCATACCAAACACGAAAAGACCATTTGAGACTATAGAGAGTACGGCGAAGATGGTAAACAAGTCCAGAAGTATGAGAAAGCCTCGGAGGGGGGTGCATATAGACTTCTTCAGATAAATACCCATTATGAAATGCATTTTTATCATTCAACTGAAGAGAGGCCACTGGTGCATGACAATCATCAAGATTAAAGTGCGAACTGTAGTTATCTTAGCAACATGAGCGAAAATCTCCTCATAATAAATTTCATATTATTGAGCAAACCCCTTAGCAGCTAAACGAGCTTTATATCGCTAAAAAGAACCATTAGAACGAGTTTTTGCAACCAATGAGATTTTTTCCTGTTCGCTGGGGTACCAAATCCCAAGTTTGAGTTTTAGCAAGTGCAGTAAGCTCATCATCATGGCTTGCATCCAATTAAGATCTTTACAAGTTTTTTATAACCTGGGTTCAAAATAAGTATGGATACGAGAGAGAAAAAAAATGTAGGAAGGAGAAAAACAAGTATTAGTATAGCCAAGTCTTACCGGGAGACGACGATCAGGAGTAGGATAACGGTGGTTAGATGGATCATTGTGCAAAGAGCTAGGTTGTTGGGCCGTAGAGCTGGAGCCGAAGTCGGAGCGGGAAGAGCTGCACGACGACGAGAGTAGACCAAAGCAAAGGGCGGAACTAAAGTATAAGTAGAGGGAGCCGAAGAGGCAACATGAAGATTAGATACTTCGAGAGTAGATATGCACTCCTCAGAGGGCACAACAATAGGGAATGAATCAGTAAGAAATGAGTTCTCCTAAGCAACAAGTGCTAGCCAAACACACGAAGGAAAGAATAATTGGGAATCTAACTATAGAGATGCGCGTACGGACAAGTTCCAGAAGAAGAGGAATAGACATCTGATTCAAAAGATAGGTTGCAGTGAGCACAACTTGTCTCCAAAATAAAGAAGGAATAGAGGATGAGAGAAGAAGAGATCTAATAGTGTCCAGAAGATGACGGTGCTTTTTCTCAGCTCGACCATTTTGGGCAGGAGTATTAGAGCAAGAGGATTGGTCAATTTGGCTATGGGTTGCTAAAAAAATTGCAAACTCAGAAAGAATGTATTTCCACCCAAATCAGATCGAAGGATTTTGACCAAAGTAGAAAATCGAATTTGCATCATATTGTCAAAATTGCGATAAATTTTGAAAAAATCATATTTTTGCGTCAGTAAATAAGTCCATGTATATTGACTATAATCATCGACAAAAGAAACATAATACATAGACCACCCTTTGTTGTAATGGGGAAGGATGTCATAAATAAGTGTGAACAATCTGAGAAGGAGAGGTAGAAATAGAACTATTTTTATTAAACGGCAAAGCAGACATTTAGCAAATTTGCAACCATTGCACTCAGAAATGTCACTAATAAAAGTTGTATCCAAAATACCAGACTTACTAAAAGTTTCAAACGCTCACTAGACAAGTGTCCTAATCTAGAATGCCAAAAATAAAATTGAGAAGATTTTTCATCCAAAGAAAAAGATGATAAGGTAGTGGAAGTAGACTCCATAGGAATATGCAAGTTTTTTAGAGTGTGGAGGTCAGCAACTCTACGGCCGGTCCCAATCTGCTTATTGGACATCCGATTCTGCACAACACAATTAGAAGAAGAGAACAAAACGTCAACAATTGACTTATCAAAATAAAGCTTAAAGACAATTAAGGCACATAGAAGACGTTGGAGAGAACAATAAAGGAATGAGATAGAATCGACAGAACCATGCATAGGAGATCCATTTGCGGTGGCAATACTAATGGGGAAAGTCGGGGAAATGCAGTTACTGAGAAGAGACAAATTGTGGGTTATATGATGGGGGAAAACCAGAATCAAGAATATATATTGTGGGTTAGATACCTATGGTGTTGGGACTATGCAAATCTGTGTGAGTGTTTGATTACAACACAAGCTTGTTGATGGCCTCTTTGGTGGCAGCCATGACAACCTGAAACTGCTCAAACGAGAGAGGATGGAGCACTGCCAAAAGTGGATACTGTAAGAGTTGTTGGAGGACGACAAAAGTGCTTTGGTGGCTAAGAAGATGATGTAGTTATCGAATCAGAACAGAGTAGGGCTGTCGAAGTTGAGGTATTGTAGATCAGGTGAAGTAGAGGTTGCCGGAGACTTATAGAGGTTAGGTGAGTGGCTGACAAAGATCCGATGGGGCTCTCCGAAGTATGAGGATGTCCGGTAAGTGCTAGCAAAGGTTTGGCGGAGGTTTATGAGGAATGACGAAGGCGGGAGAGGAGCAGATCTGGCTGCGACAAGGGCCGACGAGGCTGCAATGATTGTAGCCAAGATTTGGGTGAGTGCTAGCGAGGTCTGGCAAGTCTTGGCGAAGTCTGGCGAAAGTCCGACGAGTGATGGAGAAGACTGATCGCGGAGATCGCGGGTGGAGAAGACAGATAACAAGATTGTAGGATCGCAGATGTGAATGCCAATCATAGGTGGAGAAGATTGATCGAAGGATTGCAGGATCGCAGGTATCAATGGAGAATATTGATTGCAGATGATTACTTGTAGAAGAGGAGAGGAGATGGTGTATATGGCTGATACAAGGAGGAGGGTTTGCAAATGCAGATACAAACCCTTAACCTGACTCTCTGATACCATGATCGTTGATAAAAGAAGAGAAGTATTCTATTTTATTTGATTCAATTGAATAATACATGGCTGAGAGTCTGAGACAGATTTATAGGCTAATCCTAAAGAGACAAATGATTACACTACCCTTATAATAGAAGATAAAGACAGAAAGGCTATGCTACACTTATAATAAAAGATAAATGAAATAAATAGATAATGCTACTTTCACATGAATATAGTTGTTAGTTCTGAAAAGCAACTAAATTTGGAATTTTTGTGTGTTTAAGTTTTTGTAAAAGGTTGCTTGGGATGGTAAAGAGTATCAGCTGTGCATTTGTATCCATAGCAAGATAATAATGAGTTTCGAAAGAGCCTCAAGTTCTGTTTTTCCCTCTTTGTTTTTTCTGCCTTATTCAATCTCTCTCTCTCTCTCTCTCTCTCTCGGATGGGTAAGTGTTGCATCGACATCCTCCCCCTTTTACAAGCAGGGTGGGGGAAAATTCATTTGTTATGTCCTCTTCTGTTTCTTTCTCTTTAGATGGATGATACAATCTCTCTCTCTCAGTTTTGAATCTTGAAGCAATTATGTTTTTAACCTCAAGTTCCCTAATTTTGGTAGTTTTCGCAGGTATCCGTGATGTGGGAACACAAGTATGTAGTCATTTCATACGTCTGTAAAATGAGGGATCCTTCTGTCTACAAGTATTGGGAGTTCCAGCTATTTAGGAAACAAATTTGTAGGCTTGCAATGTTACAATGTTACATAGCATCTTTTTTCCATTTTTAATACGTGCTTGGTTTTCCTAAAGCATTTGATGGACCTCGTGGAGAAAAGGTGGGTATGATGAGGGATCGAAGAAAAAATTGTGGAAGCATCATAAGCTCTCTCTCTTTAATTTGAATGAGGTGATTTCAATGGTTTCAGATTCTCGGCTGAGAAGTTGTGAGGAAGTCAAATTATAGTAAGCATGAGTCCTTTTTTCTGAATTTGTGGGGAGAATTTTAATTTGTTGGTGGATTTCCCTCTAAATGGAGCAACGTTCACTTGCACAAACAACCAAGAATGCCCTTCTCTTTCTAAATTGGACAGGTTCCAACTCTCGGCTTTAGAGGGAATAGGAGGAACAAAATTTTTTTAACGTCTTGCAGGAGGCACTTATTAAACCCATCTTGTACCATATCCCCATTCTTCTGGCCAAGAGGGTGAGGGCGGAGGTATAAAGAGAAGGCCATCCCATTTCCAATTTTAAAAGATGTGCCTGGAGGATGTAGGTTTTTGATGAAAAGTAGCTTCTTGGTAGTTCTTCCTTTTCGTTTCATGGGAAAGCAAGCCATGTTGTCTGTTTATCTCTTATCTATATCCAAATTTGTCTTCTCTTGTGTTATTGAGGTGGTTCTGAAACTTTAATTACCACGCTTTCTAGAATTTAAGAAACGCAAGTCGATTCAGAGTGTTTATTGGTGAAGTCTACTCCAAATTAGCCCAGTGACAAATATGGATGGTGGACCAGTGGTGGCTGCAAATTTAGTACTCTTGGTATTGTGTCAGTGTGAGGAGTGCCAGTTCAGCACAATCTGAAATAGAAGATGGTGTTAAAAACTTTTGACCATCTCCCAATTTGAGTGAGGATCTCTTTGCCGCAATGCCAAGATAACACAAGTCCTAAATATATACCTGTACTGTCATTAAAGCAAGGAATGTGAAATACGAAGATGGTTCATTCTGACTTCCGAGGATCATCGGTTGAATTTTTGGCTGTTGGTCAGGCCTTGCATCAATGAAGACGTTAATATATTAACAAAACTTCATATCCTGCTCTTTCTCTCTCTACTTCCCTTTTCGCTTTTTACTGATCCAACAAAGGGAAAGCCATCAGATTCATCAGAAGGCTTTGGAAAGAGAGGGGAGGTTTTTTCATTACATGCACAGGGTTACTGGTGAATGGAGGACATCTAGATTAGGATGTAGATATTATGAATGTTTGCCTTACTTCATGGGTACTTGTATACAGATATCACAAAGTAATACAAAAATCACAAGGTTTGATAGAAATGCCAAGATAGCTGCAAATAATTGTTTGGTTGAGGTGCATGTCGGTGTGGGGCTTGGTATTTTTTTTCCAGTTCATAATCATCTTTTTTGTTTGATTTATTTGTCTGGGATTAAGCAATCCCAAAGTTTGTTTTTTATCCTGTCAAAAATAAAAAAAATAGACAAAAATGGATTCTCTTCCTACTTAAGTTACTCGATTATTCTTGGCTTGGTAGTGCACATGCATGCTCTGTTGCTTGTCATATTATCTATTTTTCTGTACGTGCATTTATGCATTTATGCGTGCTACAAACAAACTTAGCCTTTGAGTTAAATTAGGTCAAATCTCAGGAACTTTAAATGTGGTTCAAATGAAAGTTTCTATTTTTGCTAAAGCACAATGACAATGAAGTAAAGGACTGAAACAGTATTACCATTTTGTTGGATTTGCAATTTCAAGTAAAGGATGTATTTGTCATATGTGGAAATGAATTGGCACATCATTAAATCACCTTGATTTGTTCTGCTCAGTACAGGACGACTGTGGACAAATGCAGCGTTCCCGGAGGAATAATATAATAGAGTCAAAAGATTTAAAACACTAGAAATCACCATGCATTTTTATTTATCAGTGCATAGCCTGTGCTTTAATTGCTTGACCCTAAGGGGAAGGTTAAAGTAAAGCATACAACCTAGTTGGGGAATTAGCCTGTGTTTTGGTCTTCTTCTGCGTATGATCTGCGCTCGTATGTTGTGATATTTGTCTTTACTTTTGTCAATGCTTTATGGTTCAACTTCTTGACTGCCTTTCATGTAGATTTTGTACTAAAAGTCAAGAGTTCATATTAGTTTCTTTTTGAATTAATGCAAACATGACCATGTGCTGCCTAGTTGTCAGTATTTGCAACCCTTTTTTTGTTTGCAAAAGATGTTTTAGTTCAAAGTTATGGTTATTGGGTCAACTTTGTTTAGTTCTGCCTCATGGCTGATACAGTTTATCATTCCTGTGTTTTTTCTTTCTTTCCTACTTAACTCTTTTGTTACTTTTGAAATTACAAAGCTGCAATTTTGGGCGAGAGAGGTCTCTCTCCCTCTGTGTGGGCACCATATCTCATTCTTGTGTTTGTGAATTTGCCTGGTAAGCTATTGCGGGTAATATTGACTTGCCCAGATTTTGATTTCATTTAGATTTAGGTCTGAGCCATCTGGCTATTGGCCAAATCACTTCGAAACGGTTTAAATACATGATTTACCGGAAGCCTATGCCCCCTGCTCTTCTTGTTACTTTTTGGCTTTATTCTTTGTCACTTTATGTTTAGTGAGCAACTTGAGTTTTACTGTGAGGGGTTTGCCTGATTACATGATAGGTTACTTGCGGTTGAACGCTTTATAATATGGTTCTTCATTTTGTATTGGCAATGTTTTTTTTTTTTTGCATCTTGTTTCTCTTTCTAAATTGAAACCTACATGGTTGCAGCTGCTTGTGAATCAGCTGGAGCCTTTAACCGAGCAGCAGTTGGTTGGTATCACTAACTTGCAGCAATCATCCCAACAAGCAGAAGATGCCTTGTCCCAGGGAATGGAGGCATTGCAACAATCCTTGGCTGAGACTTTGGCTGGATCTCTTGGCCCTTCGGGTTCATCAGGGAATGTTGCAAACTACATGGGACAAATGGCAATGGCAATGGGAAAGCTAGGAACTCTCGAGGGTTTCATTCGCCAGGTATTTTCTTAAAATGAAATTGTTATGTCATGGGTTAAATTGCACCGTGCACCCCTAAAATATTACCTAATTCACTTTGCCCGTATACTTCAGATCTTTCGAGTTTGGCGCTTAGATTATGAGATTATTCTGAATGCGTAATGGTTCGCAACTGTGGTCATGTTCCCTAATGGGGAAAAAATATACTGCAAGAGCGCAAGTGGAAAACGAATAATACATTAACTAGAAGACCCAGAGTAGGGAAGTGTGATACCTCCACAATTAGAGTCATGGGGTATTTGGAATCTATTTCGAAGAAAGTTCCATTACGCTAGTCAGAAAATTATGTGGACTTTTTTGTTACAAAATTGGAAGTCGCCAGAAGTCAATAGTGAAAGCCAATGTTTTGAAACCTCGACTGTCTGTGAACCTGAAAAGGGTACAATAGTCTTTGACGAAGTCCCTCATAATATACGAAAAGTTATTCTCAAGTAAAGAATACAAGTGTTGGATTACAGGAAAAAGAGTTACTATTAGACGGCATTTCAATACATATTTAACTTTTCACGTTTTCTTAGCAAGAAAGGAGCAACATTTCATCTAAATTCAAATACCCTTGCACAATTTAGAAGCATAATACTGTAGAAGGAGGATGTGACTGTTTGCATGGTTTTACCTACACTGGATACTTGAGATTACATGTAAGAAGTGAGTACAGTTAACATGGAAAAGGTTAATAATATTTGCAGCTCAAGGGCCAAAATGGAAAATGAGTAATCTTCAAGGGTTTCAAGTGTAATTTACATTCATTTCTGTATAGAGTTCATTCTTTGTTGGTTATTTATATTTTCAGTTGAATCTTGAAAATAATATATATGAGTATGTATATGTATTTCCAGTTTGAACAGTTTTGTTACAATATACTGATAACAGGCTGACAATCTAAGGCAACAAACACTGCAACAACTGCACCGGATATTGACGACACGCCAATCGGCTCGTGCTTTGCTTGCTATAAATGATTATTTCTCTCGGCTTCGAGCTCTTAGCTCTCTATGGCTTGCTCGTCCACGGGAGTGAGCGAGAAAGCACATGGATAACACACTGGTATGCATTTCAAAGATGGGTCTGGCTCTGTGGTCTTAGTAGTGCCATATACAATCCGGTTTTCACATTGTGGGCAGTGTTGTGTTTTATCTGTTGTACCGATCTTGTCTGTGTTGTAATGATAGTCTTTTACCTCTCTAGCTTGGTATGATCCTTCTGCTTCTGGGTTTGTATTATTTTTCATTCTAGAGTTAATTTTTCGACATAGGCAGTAATTTGTGTAATCTAAATCTCATTCTGATCAGCCAAACAAAAAGGGAAAATAGATCTTATTTCTGACCAACAGCTTTTGTGTTTTAATTAATGGATTTTAGTGGTGGACTCTCTCTCTCTCTCTCTCTCTCTCTCTCTCTCTCTCACACACACACACACACACAGTGTTTGTATCTTAATTTGGTTGTGAACAAAGTGGGCTTGTTCAGTCTGCCTGAAAAGAAAAATCGAAGAAAACAGATGTTTCAAACACATCTTGACATAGTTGTGTCCGGATCTATTAATTATACGTGATGTTGATAAATTATTTAGGATTTCAAATGCATTTAATTATTTGGGATGCGTATAAAAAAATATTTATGTTTCTAGTATACTTGTGTCTGAAATGGCTCAAGTTTCTAATAGTTTGGATTAGGATTCCACTGTGGGCCGTGTAGTGGCATTGGGGACCACTTATCTGGCCACTGTTACTGCATCAATCTTGTAGTATTTTGCTAGGGGTTCTTATTGGAAAGTTGTGCTATGGAGATACGTATGAAACAACAATAACTCGTATCATGGATGGATAGAACTTATAAAATTAAATGAGAAATGTTTTATTATGTTAATTTATTAAAAATTTAAGCATTTATATTTTTCTTCAATAAGACTGAAAAA
>JABCMJ010033407.1:0-15092 GCA_014822125.1 Arbutus unedo | reverse complement strand
ATGTAACTTCCAACAAAAATCCCTGGTGTGTCCAGTATTGTCGCAGTAATTATACCAAAGAGAGGCACGATCAGTAACACCACCGCTAGCACTAGATTGACCACTCGGTGGGAGAGTGACCACTAAAGCAGAACGAGTAGGAGTAGTGTGCAACATAGCACCCCAACGACTCTCCTCCTGTTAAACAATAACATATGCCTCACCCAAGGATGGAAACGGAACACGACCCAACACTTGCACCCTAATCTGATCATACTACAAATCAAGACCAACCAGAAAATCATAAACCCGTTCTTTTTCAAGTTGCTGGATCCATTTAGTAGCATCCTCAGTGCATACAGCCTGAAATCCCTAATAATGATCAAACTCCTGCCAGGCACAACTCAAATCGGCATAATACTCTGCAACCGACCGATGATGTTGATCCAATGTACAGATTTTCTTTCTTAATTCAAAGCACTGAACATCGTTCCCCTACTGAGAATATGTACAGGTCGCAGTAGTCAAAATCGCATATGGGGTCTCAAACAACAGAAAAGTATGGCAAATATCAGCTCTCATAGAGTTAAGCAGCCAAGTCATAACTAACGATTGCTGAGACTTAAACCGTTTCAGTCTAGCAGGATCGTTTAGGAACCGGACCATCAATGAATTCAAATATTCCTTGGGCTTCAATGGCCAAGATAACAGTGCGAGACCAAATCAGATAATTAGTACCATCCAATTTAATAGGACAAATATCCAAAGTAGAGCTATCAAGAGGCCCGAGTCGAATCGACTCATCCTTCGTAGTACTCATACCACCAACAAGAAATTTAAGATCGTCCGTCATAGATCAAAATGATAACCCAAGAAAATAGATCTGAAGTATTACAGCGATACCGAAGGACCATCAAAGGATGGAGGTCAGAGAACCAGTAACACCAGAAATTCCAAAGAATACCAGTGAACCAACAAATGCAGCAACACCAAAAATCCCAAAGCCAAATCAGAGAAACAACAGCCGGCAGAGTGACTGACGGCTGGCGGAAAAGACGACGGACGGTGGAACAGGCGGCGGCTGGCACGCTGGTGAAAGATGGCCAATGTTCTCAACGAGAGAGATTGCGCACGCGCGCACGAGAGAGAGAGAGAGAGAGAGAGAGAGAGAGAGAGAGAGAGATCAGGAGAGGGAGAGGGAGAGAACTCAAATCGAGATCTTGCAATCGGTTGGCGCCGGCGGGAACGACGACAGCCAACGATGACACTGGCGGCGGGAATGGAGGCGGCAGCGATTGCGGCTGCTAGGTCAAAGGGATTAGGGTTAGGGTTTCAGTTGGTTTAGGTTTCAGTTGGGTGTTGAGAAAACTCAACAATAAAGAATCGTTCAATCAGGACAAAAGCACTTATCGATGCTCTGATAACATGTAAAATTTTGGAATCCCAAAGTTGGGTTTTACCTTTCATTGCAATCATTATATAAGTACAACTAGGAACACAATTACAATACAACCCTCTAACACTAAGCTAATTACTAATTACTAATTGCACAAATACTTTACACCTTGGCCCATATCTTAACAGGAACAAATTCAACCCTATCATTACTTTTATCACAAGTAAACCTTACAATTTCAATTTCATGTTGATTTGAAACCTCTCCAATTCATGGACTAATCAAAGACCTTTTATCCAAAATTTTCTGGCATTTTCAATTTGGTCTCTTTATTCCCCTGCTGTCTTTTCAATTTTAGCACAACACTCTCTTCCTCCTCTTTCGTCCTCCTATCTTATTTCTTTCTCTCCACACCCCGCACCACCACCACCTCTATCACCGCATCCTCTACCATCTGAACTTCCCATGCCACGATGTGCCACCACCTAAACATACGCCAGCTCCAAATGCAGCAGACCAATCTCTTTGTGCTGATCCACCACCACCACCACCACTCACAAGCAGCACCTTCACCCCCAATCCCACCCAATGCAAACCTACCCAACAACCCAAAATAACATAATCGAGAAGGGGCGTTAAAGAACATAGAATCCCAAAAATTAAGCACCATAAACTGAACGCAAAGTTGAAAACCAGAAATTGAACAAAAACACCAAATTGGATGCCAGAAAACTGAAAACCACAATCAATATGGAACACCAGAAAACAAAAAAATCAGCTATTTTCCAATTCTCACTTGACACCAATAAAAATTGGCTGGGTGTTGCTTGATTGTTTTGTCTTTTCAGCGAGGCAGTGCTAGGATGAAGGTCATGGAGGAATGAAGGCTTTGGATGACAGATACATGTAAATGAGGCTGTATGCACATCTAGACAGACAAATGTGGTGTTGGTGAAGGTTTGGAAGCTTTCGGGGGGAGAAAGAGGGTGGACTTGGTGATGTTTGAAGGTTGTGGGTGCTCCCGTGCAGGTTTAGCTTGGCGGACCACCAAATGTGGGAGAAGGGAAAAAGATGAGAAAGAAAGAAACTACGAAGAAAGAGAGAAAAAGAAGAGGGAGGGAATGGGTGGGTTGAAGCGCAGGCATGCGAGTGACTTCTAGAGAGTAATAAGGTGTAAATTGACAGAGATAGACAGTTCGTTCAAATTAAATCCAACTAGAAGTGTAAGTGGATAAACTTAGAAACTTGGGGTGTAATTTGCTGCTAGGGTCAAACCACATGGGTTCTAATTGCAATTTCCATTTCAAAAGTTTACGGGTGAAAAAAAAAATCTATGTTGAGATATCAAAACCTCTTCAAAAGTTCAGCTACATAGGCTTGTTTTGCTTGAAGATATTCATCAGTTTTTTCCTTGCAAGAATGACAGGACCAATCGCCAGCTACTGCATCCACCACAGGTGGGACAAAACAGGCAGGATGTACAAGTTGACCACAACAGGAACATTTGAGCAATTTCTTTCTTTCCTACATTGAAATACATAGGAGATGGTAACAGAAGGCAGGCACTCAAACATTTACTAATGTCAAGGAAAAGAAAAGTGTGGAAGGAGAAGGAGAAGGAACATATACCTCTTCAGAATTGCAAATTTCACATATCTGAAACTCATCATCAGATTCGGTAGATTCATTTCCAGAATCAGCTACACTGACCAAAAAAGATGCTTAGAAAAGAAAGAGGCATTACCACAATATGTACTCAACTAGAATACAGGAAGTGCATCATAGTTCATGTAATTCATATATGTCTGTTTAGAAAACAGACGCACACCCCAGCAGCAATGCATCCTGAAACTACATATTTTGAATCAAATAATTACACAATGACATCAAGTATAACGAACACAAAAATGCGATATTATTCAGGGTAAGGGAGATAGATTGAGTACGAAAATAAAAAAAAGACTGATTCACAAAACCAGTATCCTGTGGTTGACATTTATCATGATGCACAGGTATCGGATGAGGATGAAAGAAATGCTGCAATTTACAAGACAACAATAGATGGCAGACAAAGTCATCAGTAATGCAGGACTTATCACTTCCACTTCCAAGAAACTAACTTTCAGATTCTTCTCCGCTTTCAGCATCACTTGCAGCTCTCCACTTGGCAACTTTCCTAACTCTGCCTTTGAATGAAACGCCAGGTGTCGCTAAGTGCCTCTTTCGTTGAAGCTCCTTCACGCTTTCCTCTCCTATAACAAAACTAACAAGTGAAGTACATGAAAAGAAAATTCAGCATAGACAACCTACTATATAGAAATGTATAAACCTGGAAGGGATTCGGGTTTTTCAGGTAAAGGATAATTTTCTTCAACAAATTTAAGCAACAGCTCACGAGGCCCCGAAATAAAATCATCAAGTTCAAGACCCTATGGAAGACACAAGATTCATTATCCAAAAGGACAAAAACAAATCATCATGAACATAAAGCAAACAGATACATGAATTGGAATTACAATATGTTTCTTAGTTGGATTCAAAAGAAATATAAATACGAAAAATGTAGAAAAAAGACTCACATATTTCGTCACGGCTTCCTCAGTTCGTGCCTCTCCAGTACTCTGAAGGCCAATGACCACACACTTATTTTCCATTAATGCTTTTTTAGCAAGTCTTACAACAGAAGGCACCTTAGCTGACATGCACATGTGTCTAAAGAAACGCTACAATAGCATTTCAAAAGAAAAAAAGTCATGTAGGAGAAAAAAGGAATGCAACAAATTTAGACATGTCATTTTTTTACACGCTATATGCAAATAGATTATCACCATATACGATAATCTTAAATATTTGAACCTGATGGTTTGCCCAGTATAAGCGCCATAGCTGACTAGAATTAGGCTTCTCATTGGAAAGAAATGCACTTGCTGACAACAATTCCACCCGCAGCTCTGCCCATAGTTCGGCAGCTTTTTTATACATTTCCTGACAACAATGCAACATAGGGTTAACAGCTATTAATGAAAATTCAGTATACGTTCTCCATGAACAGCAAAAATACCTAAAGCATGCATCCAAGAGATCAGATTTAACATAAACCTACCAACCAAACATATTACTGAAACAAAATACTCTCCCCATTTCCACACTAATAGATCTAGATTGAGATCAGTTGCACAAAGCAAGAGCAGGGAAACCAGAGGATATATAAAAATTTAAGGTTAGGAACATCTGTGGGAGCATATATATGATACATAGATATTATTAAACAACTCCAAATTTCTTCTAAATTCAAGTAACCTCAATTTTTACACAAAGTACATGAGTAAATTTAAATTAAGGTTTTTTTAGTATCTTACCTTCGCTACATTTTTTTTCCTTACTTGATAACTTTTTCATTTCTTGTGGGATTCAAACGTTTGAGGGGTTCTATCCTAGTTGGCAACGTGATCATTTCTTGATGGGAACAAGGTTCATAGGAGATTGTAACTTGGCAGCGCGGGAACGAGATTCCGGGTCTTATTCGTCACCCCAACATCAGGATCCTACAACTAAGAGACTTGAGTAAAACATGGATGATTTTGAGATAAACGAGTTTTCAAGGAGATCAATTACTCTACGCAAAGACTAGTTGAATCCTATACTTGCTCTTAGTTTTTTCTGAGCATACTTACTCTTACCTATAGCATGCCACAAAGAATTACTCACAATAAGGTATCTTAACAAATATTTACCTAGAAGACCACATCCTTTCGCCTTATGGTTCTTAGCCCAAGCCAACCATTATCCTTTGAAAGGAGATTACATCCTAACCAATCAAACGTTATTTCCGCCCTTACCCACCATACTCGCACAAAATCCATCTTCAACTTCTCATCTTGTCACGTCCAACGGAACTCTTTAAAAATAAAACTAGTAACAAATGAAATTACAAGTTTTTACCCCATCCAATTAGTCTCAATCTTTTCCTAGATCGGAACCCGCAAAATTTCTTCTATAGGACTCCCTCCCAACGCGAACCCTAAATAGATAAAGACTCGAGGGGAGAACCTAATAATGAAGCCAAACCACGTAATACGTCCCTTGGAAAATTTATCCCAAACTGTTTTCCCAAAAAATGGAAGTAGCGTAGCGTCAACTAAAAAAATCAATGAACTAAAAATCTAGAGAGTATAGCTAAAAGAACAAAAATTGGTCTTAGCGCTTCAACTTGGAAATCATCTCAACCATTCTCAATTAAAAAGAAAAGGACAAATTAACCATGTTATTCTCCTTACCAAAAGAGAGAAAAAATTTGGTACCATCCTCCAACAGTAAGCGGGATACAGTGTACATACATATATGCATACACATAAGCGCACATGCAGAAACACAACTGAGGAAAACAAATTGATCTTCCGTGGAATACTAAACAGGAGAGTTAATTTTTTCTTCTGTCATAGCAGAGCAGAGCTTCATACCATCATTTTAGCCTCTAATGGTGCTTCAACGACTTCAAACTCCACCCCTTTATAGCTAAGCGTGCGACAAACATACATTCCCCTGGAAAGTTAACAGCAACAGTTGGATTAATATAGTTACAAATACAAAAGCATTCACTACGAATGATATAACCCCAAACCTTGCTTTCATGTCCATGGCCACGAGTTCTAGTGCTCCAACACCTCCTTTTTCAAGAGCACCTGCAATAATATTCGCGATAGAAAAATATCAACAAATATCTTACGCATGAAATGGTTCTATGACAACCCACAAACAGATAGTTGGATACCCATAGGGAAAACTTTTCTTAAAAATCCAAAATCGCAACAAGAAAATAAGCCACATAACCTGTGCTCTGAAACGAAAATTCCTACTCAATGCCCCAACGAATATACCAAGTGAGTATTTAAAGCATGCACTGCAATTGATAACAATTAGAAAGGAAAGAAGAGGAGGTGGGGTTGAAGTAAACCAAGCAGCTTCACAATAGTTTACTAGTGAAGAAAGATTCACAAACCCCCAGATCTTTAGTCGTTAGTATCATATTTTCAATTAGCCCCAAAATTTCTCCTCGCTCCATTATCTGCACAAGCTCAGTGTAGCTCGTATTGCATCACAAAGATATCCTTTTACTGTTTCATTTCTGTCTGCAGTTGGTATGAGTCCTTCCACAGTGTTACGTGTCCTTCCGTACAGATTTTAGAGGAGCAAAAGAGAAATGCAATGTTTTAGATAAACATGAGCTCAGATTCAGGGATAATATCGATCAACTACTCAAGCCTTGGTTTTCCCAAACGTTACTGTCAGAAAGATCCATATAATATCCTCATTGATGCTATAATCCATGATCTGAATGCAACATTTAATGTTTTCATAGGAAATTGGAAGATTGAGGTCCAGAATTATTACAAAAGAAGAAAACATCTCCATCAGGAATTCAGAACTAAAAACACCATTAATAAATAGGAGACAGTAAATCATAGTACCAGCTAACAAGAATCAGACCTAAAAATTCATGGAAATTGGAGAAACACGTTCCAGCTCCCCAAAGTCCAAGCCGAACCATATAACCCAAATTGCGTGGCTCTGATGCACCAGTTGCTGAGCAATAAACAACACGAGCTTCAGGAAGTCGAGCCTGTTATGCAAAATATTGGAAATAACAATTAGGTAAAGGCTAGTAAACTGTGGAAAGCTATTGTGCAACTGGAAATTGCAGAATGGATTCACTAAAACAATATGAACAGAAGAGCATTTGGCAATAATGTGAATGTCCATCACAACAGATAATGTCCATGACAAAGCATGCATGTGCCTGTATCTCTGTGGATACACGTAACCACTTCCAAGTGAGTCTTACAAAATCAGCAAACCTTGAAGCATGGGACATGAGAAGTACACTACCAACTCCGAGCATGAATGTGTCTGCCAGACCAATGAATCAACAAAAGAAGCAAGAAAATTACACAGAATGGCATAGCAACCTCTACAATACACTAGAAACAAGGAGTCCCCAAGAGAGAGAAAAGCCAGAGCATGTCAACAACAAAATCCGAAAGGGAAATCACAATGGACCTTAGCAGACCCAACCTTCATTTTCCAGAAAAGTCACCAAAATACTATGCTAGCAACCCTTATTCCAGACGAAGTGTTTGCGGGAGGACACATTGGGAAATTAAGCAACTGTTGACCAAATTCAGGATCATCTGTTTTACCAACTGAAAGCAACCGTTCATACTCATAAACAGGTGTCAGGTGTCAATATAGAATCTAGGTGCTAATTATGAAACCCAACATCAAGAGATGTAACATGGCCCTAACACCCTTAAACGATATATAGCTAGATGAGTTTATGCATGTATGTACATATTTTGTCATAATACGAGTGCTCGTATGTACTTTATATTTCCCTCTGCGTGTTTGCTTTTCTATTACCGTTCTCATCACTACATGCTTCGTATTCATAATATCTGTGTACTGGATACGGCCATAACGTTTTGTAAGTGGAAGTAGAAATGCAAAATCTGTTGAAGTTCTATCGGGAACTATATATAACATCAAGAAACAGGGATAGTTAAAAAGATGGGGGGAAGGGGGTGGTGTAGGGAGTAGGAAGGATCCTTGTAATAAAAAAGTTAAGGGAACAATACCCTCGTCTTCCATATAGACCTTAATAGAACTTACATGAGGATACTGATCCTTTACTTTAATTACAAGAGTTAAGAGTTCAATGAATCGAATCTGTTGATGGGAATTCACGGATGGGGTGAGATCATAATTGATGATGCAGTAAGACTTACAAGGAGGGGCCAAGTTATTAGACTCAATACTTAAATCGTGAAAATATTCAATTTTTATGTCTATCAATTTTAACTTCTCCTACTTGTCTCCCTATCAGTTGTAAGACTCCTAGATAATGATGATTACGAAGACAATATTCAGTTAGCTATGAAAGAATAACATAAACAAAAAGTCGAACAGAATAAAAGATCTAGAGTGATCGTCTGCATCAAAAAATCCATACACTAAGGAGGGTAGACGTAGAAAGCTAGTGAAATGAATTGTAGGATCAGTATAGCCAAGATTCTGCACTGTTAAATAGCGGATGGCAAAATTCAAAGAACTAAATAAGCAAATCTAACAAGGTAATAAAAAATATGATAGGCACGTGTTCCCAAAATTCACTCCGAAGAACAAACCTGAATCTCAAGAACAGCTTCTCCTGTTCGCGTTGGTTGCCCTCCAGCTTCAGGTACCAAATTTTTGGCTTTGTGGCACTACAATCAAGCCCTTGACACGTCAATTACGGTAGAGACGAAATTGCAGATGTGGAGCAGTTCTCCCATTGATTCTACTCTAGGTAGCAATAAAACTTATGACACCATTGTTTCATCTAACACATCAAGTCAGTTCATTTCTTTCCCTTGAAAACATATCTAGTACCTCATCAAATATGAGAAGACCATCGTATTCTGGTCCACACCATTGCACAAGCTGCTGCAAACGAGAACGACCTTTCTCTGACGATGCTATAAGGCTGCTATATGTCATAAAAACAACTCCCTCCCTGACACCAACAGACTTCGAGTCGAGCTTTGAATAAGGCAGCTTGTTCAAAGCATGCACTGCAAAAAATGACAACGCAATGATGCCTTTGATCCTAAATCACCAGTAGTCGGCCAAACAAAAAACAAAAAACAAAAAATCTGCTTCACCAAAAAAATCAGAAAGCCCTACGTACATGAATATTATAAAAAAAAACATCATCAAAGTGTGATTAAAGATATTCCTTCCTTGAAGTCCTCAAACTTGACAAGCGAAAGACAATCCTAAGAAGCAACATACATCACATTGACCTAATTCTGTAGTATTTACTTTCTTTTCATTTCGCTCTTCGTAGAATGTACCCTTTCTATTCATGGACGCAAAACATACATACAAGCCTTAATTGACACAAAAAAGATTCAGGAGCCTTCTTTTTCAAAGAAAACAAAGACTGAAAGACGATAAAGAGCAAATTTTGGGTTACACAAGAAAAGGAACATTTATGTAAACATATCAAAGACTGATACAGATGTACGTCATTGAGAAAACAAAGACTAAAAGAAGATAAAGAGCAAAGGTTGGGCTTACACAAGAAAAGGAACATTTAAGTAAACATATCAAAGACTGATACAGATGTACGTCATTGAGAGAGAGAACTTTGTTTGACATACAAAAGGAAGTCATACTCATGAGATGAAACACACTTTTAATGAATCTCCTCCAAATACAAACAATAAAATGTCTACCTTCAATACATGTTGCATTGACGTCGTCTAAGTCTCTCCTCGCATCAAACTTCAAGTCTGAACCAACAGAAATCCACCTGCGTACGATTATCAGGAGGGAAGAACATGAATACAGAAGTTGAGCACAAATCCTGTGTGTCATATGCAGTTTTATGCCATAATCAAACAAGATTCGTTTGCCAGCAACAATTGCATCGACCAAAACTTACAATGCTTTCCTCCTCCCATGATGCCAATTCTCCCATATTAAGCCTGCAATTGTTCGTCCTTTGCCGACACCAGCTCCATCACCAACGAAAAATCCAGCCCTAGCGCCATTCTGAAGGTGTTGCAGGTGTCTCTGTCGGAGAAACCAAATAATATGTAAAGGTGAAGCTTGCTCGTGAGGAAAATGACAAGTTGAGTTCTTTAAAAAACCTGACAAGCATATATCAATGTCTCTATCTGCAAGCATGACAATCCTTTTGAACTTTCCAGTTCATCTTTAATTTTAAGATCATATGTAGGTTCAGGTGGCTGCACTGCAGATAAGGAAGATGTCTCCACTATAGGATCCGGATGGGGAGGACCAATAGATATCTTGGGAGGGCGCTGCATAAACACAGATAAATAACCAAAATGGAAACCTCATCTGCAATACTATTTTCCACTAGTCTATACAGAACTCAAGACAAAGCACTATCCAAAAGAATCAAACTTGTGCTCACAAATTCCAAAATATAATAAACAAACACTCACATAGTCTGTAAATGTTTCTCCCACCATGCCACCTTCATCTTCTTCCCTTTCCACTTCAATGGCTACCTGAAGGTTGTCAATGTAGGTATAGAAGGATAGGACAAGTACACATTTGTAGGAAATCGAGTAGGCAAGAACTGAAAGCTAATCAATTCGAAAATTCCAAAGCATCAAAACTGAAACTCAGTTGCACAAATGAATTTATGAAAGCATTTTGATTCATTGTACTTGAGTAAATCAGATAGGAATAAATTGAGATTAATGAGATGTTGAAGAGAGGGAAGAGAGAATAGGGGAAAGAAAAAGAAGACAAGATGCAAAGTGGCTATCTGTAAAAATCAAGGACTAAAGTACTCAAGAGTCAACCTATAAAATGGATTTCACACCCGCATTCTCCCCACACCCACTTAAACCATCTAAAGTTTCTGTTTCTCTAACCACACTACCCTATTCCTAAATTTAACCCCCACTCATCCACCAACACCAGAGAGAGGGAGACGCATAAAGGGGAGGGTGATGACGGCATGGAGAGAGGAGGGGTGGCAAGTTTAGGGTTTCAAAGGGGTGTGGGAGAAGAGGTAGTGGTTTAGTGTTCCAAAAGAATGAGAGGGGCAGTTGGTAGTGTGTGCCCTGAGGCCAGGGGCTGAGGTATGCATAATTGCTGCAAACTCTTATTTATAACTCTCCGCTTGATGAGGACAGGAATGAACTGTGCTAGTTCATTGTCATGACCAATTCTATGGAAAAAAGGAACAGATATGCAGTTCCTCTTGTGAATAAATCCTGTCCCACTGAAATCCAAATTAATTACAAGTTAAGAATAGACCTCAAAAATCAATTAATTCAATCATCTCTACTCTCTATAAAGTGTACTCCCTCCGTCCCTTGACATTGGGCCTTGGAAGTTCCAACCTTTCAAGGGCACACGGATTAAAGTGCACATCTCCTTTGAAAATTAGCTTGATTCCCAATACTACCCCTTGCTTCTCACTTTCAAAAATATTTATAATCATTTTTTTTGAAATCTACACACTTCTTTGCTTGGCTTTTCAAAGAGGACTAATATTTTGGGACATCTCTAAATAGAATAGAGGACTAATATTAAAGGACAAAAGGAGTAATATCAAAGTCAGTCACCCCAGTGGAAATTATTCTTCTATGGAATCAGACCGTCCATGCAGTCTACTGTTAGTACCTTAATTTTCAAGAGTGCTATAGTGGCACGCAGTGGCACCTTGCACCTGTGTCTAGATAGCGAGCAGGGCATGCTATGAGCAAGGCATGAGAGAGACATATCTTGACAAGGTGACTTGATGGTGTCAACTTGGTGTTGGCACTGGTCCCTTAGACAAGAGGCAAGTATGATGCGTATGAAGGTTCAGAAGATTGAACACAGATGCTAAAGCGGCAACAGCATTGTGGGATAATACAATCAGTCAAAGGTGGGCTAAGGCAATTGGGCTTGTGGCATTTCCGTATTGGGATGGCTTCCTATGGATCAAGGCGGTCAATAATTCTCATGGGCAGAATTACTGGGCTTGAATAGGTGTCCTTGGCAGATGGAGGCAGCAATTACCAGCAGTTCCAGCCGACGGTTACCATCAGTTACCAGGATTGGTGTGTTGGCAGGCTGTGGCTTGGTCCGGCACAACCCTTGGACAGTTGGGGGTGTCAACTACAGATCATGGGGCATATCCACAACCCATAGTGTAGGTATCCACGTATTTTGAATTGTAGCCTATATAATGGGCATCGCTGGGGCTTTTAAAGCAGAGGGTGTTCTGTCTAGAATTGCTTAGGCATTCCTTTATATTCTTGGTGGGTAATATAGGTTGGGAAGGGTTTCTTGTAAACGACTAAGTGTTCCTAGATGCATTTATCTCTCTCTCGTGAGTGGTTGGCTGGCTAAGTGTTGGTGCAGCTTAGTGCCATCATAGGCAGAACTTGGGAGTGAAATTCGACCCTATGACATCTACCCTGGTGGAAGAGTTATCCATAACCAAGACTGAAATGAAGCAATGAAAGAAGTCTTGGATTTAGAGACATCTCATAAATTATTTTCTTGACAAAAAGTACCCAAAAATGCATAGCAATAACCACGAGAGAGGAACGTTGGCCAATCAAAGAGTTGCAGGTTTCTCAATAATGATGTGGCATGGTGAGCTGGTATTAGTGGCAACTTGATCAGGTCTTCATAGCAAATAGGTCTGATTTCCATAGAAACCAAAGAGAATTAGCCTCAGGTACCTTTAATAGAATGATGCAGAAATGTTTGATATGATTCAAAAGTACAATGTTCAACTGGAAAAATCTAATGAACAGAATTCAGATATGCAACCAAGCCAGTTTTTAGACCAAATTTTTCTGTTTACACCTTAACTTTAGTGTTTTTGCTATTTTATGGAAGTTAGATTGTATCATTGGCTTGTTCCAACCAAATCTGTTTTCACTTGACATTTATTTTGGTATGTTTCATTAGGTTTCTAGTACCAAAAAATTGTAATGATTCCAATATAGGCTTAGGAAGTAATTCCTATTCTTAGGTGTTTCATAGTAGTCTTAGTGTTCAGTTGAGTTTGATTCATAAGAGTTCCTCCTCTATAGAGGTTTCTCTATCCTTGTTCCTAAACTCCTGTTAACCTTGGGATTCAACAAATTTGTAGAGAGTTGTTCGAGTTGCTTCCATGGCTCCCAACTCGAGGCTCATTTGAGCCAAAATCCTTTCACGAAGTTCTTCTAGATTTGGAGATTTTGGAGATCTTTTCCTCATAAAGGACTTTGACTGGTTGCTGCTTCATCCAAGGTGGCTTTTTTCCTTTACAAACGGCTATGAGAAGACCTTAAATCATTTACATTGTACTTAAGAATAACAGTACATTCAAGTGCAACTATGCAAGTAGGGTGAAGAAAAATGGTGGAGCTCTCTCTTACATCCACAACACCAAAGGAGGACTTGAAGCAATATGAAGGGCCTTCCTCTATGAAGCATGCATATGGGTATGGGTACTAGTACAATACGGGTACTTCTAGACAGCAAAATCCAAAAAAAAAAAAGGTGAGGATATTCGTTGAGTAGGACTATAAAACAATTATTCCTATAACTTGGGGGAATGTAATACATGTAGAGAAAATTTCAGCCCATACAAAGTACTGGTACCCGGTCCCTAACGGGTACATGGTTTTAAAAGCAACCATGGCCTTCCCTACAGGAATTGTGGATTGCAAGCAGGCATGGCAGGGAGACCAAGTGGGGGAGTGCAATAGGATAACTATTCGCAGAATCCTTTTATGCCCTTTTAATTCGTTTAGTTAACTATGAGACGGAAAAAAACATAGGAAGTACTCTACGTGATTCTTGGCCTAGTGCAACACTGATTACCGTTTGCTTTGCCCCGTACGTGGAATGGTTGCTAACTTTTCAAAACTCCTCCTCATGAAGCAGGCAACACAATTGGAATTGTGCTACGCATAAATTAATAAGCAGACCACGGCAATTCAGTCAACAACTCCACTTGTGAAGTGACTCGCACTGAGCTTGTGTAACAGAATAGGAGGGAACTAAAAGTGCCGGCATTCAATGCATGAGGTCACCATAACCAATTTAGGCAAAACGGTTAACGTTCTCAAAAAGCAATTGAGATCAAAGGCCAACTGATCTAGAGACTAATTGAACAAAGAGAACTGTGAGGTAACAAAAGAGGGAGCGAGTAATCAGAAGAAACCTCGTTGACTTCCTCTGGTGGCAGTCGAGAAGGGAGAGGGAAGAAATGCTGTAATTTGGAGACATCAATGGCGAGGTCGACACCACACTGAGGGCAAGCGAACCGAGAGAGGCCGTGAGGAACGTTGAGGATGGCCTTACAGTGAGCGCAAGGTAGCTGGATCTTCGTGGGATCAATGCCGTGAGCAGGGACGGTCCGCTGTGGGGCCCGCATCAGCTCCGGCGGCAGCATCTGAGGCAATTGGCAAGTAGGGCAAACAAACTCCGTCAATCCGGGGCCCACAGCCAAGATCATTCGGCAACCGGCGCACCGAACTTGGCATCCACCTCCGCCAACAACCCCTGGCATCGCTGCAGCTGGTGATAGCGGTGGTGGGCCCAAAGAGGGAGGAGACACCGAAGGCTGCCCCATTTCCCGGACTCACTCGGAATTGCGTTGTAATATTTATTTACAGCCACATGGGTATAGTAAACAAATTTGAAATATCGAATGACGGGAGCACTGGGTTAGCTTATTAAAGCGGCAAAAAGGTAGTTCGCGGTTTCGTTGCCGCCTCCCCTCTCTCTCTCTCTCCTCTCTCTCTCTCTCTCAACTTGTTTTCTTTCCTTCCCGTTCGCTCGCGGGAGAAAGGCCACGGCCTGACACTTGATATGCGTGCATCGGATCGGATCATCTATTCCAAACGTTAATAGTTTTAAGGTAAAATACATTAACTTCCCGTTATTATGTTGAAAATACGAAAAGAAACCCACAATTCATGGCGGAGCCGGGCACAGGTAAAATCTGTTCGGGTCGATTCTTTTCGAGATGAAAATTTCGTAAACCAATCCCAAACACAGAAAAAATGTAGATGTTTCGCTAAAGGTAGTCCTCTTTGTCTTTCTCGTCTCCGATCTATATCTTTTTTGGCTCCGGATCTGCTGTCCGAAACAGCCTGTCCCAACTCCCTGTACCACGCTCCAGATCTCGACACCTGTCCCAGCA
>JABCMJ010033391.1:0-21334 GCA_014822125.1 Arbutus unedo | reverse complement strand
GTACTACTGGGCCGGGAAAATCATTCTCCTCATATAGAGCATGAAATTAGGTTTTCAAAAAAGAGGTAACTTCGAAAAATGTCTTAACAAAATTTTATATCTTCAGCTTTTTTATTTGTCCGAATATTAGTATCGGATTGAACTATATATATTCAAAAGAATCACATATCCCGTGTTTGTTAAAAACTTTACAAGTTGAATTAAATGCACATCGAATGTATAATCTCACAATGTGTGAAATACATAATACATATTAGAGGTATTATTAATCTCGTTACTTTTGGCCTCTCGGATTGCATTTACCTTTCTTATCTTTCTTCTTGTTCACTTAACCTAGCTTGTTTGGTAGAGTACTTTTAGTAAGGCCGACAAGTCAGATACATATCTTGAACAATCTCTTCAGTTCAACAGTATTTAGATCTAACATATTTATCTCTTCTTGTTTAGGGTTCTCTAGAACCGTAAGGTTTAGGATTGGTCATTCTACTAGCACAACTAGTGTCCAACTCTCCCTCTTCGCCAATTATTATATTATAAAGATATATAGTGAGAGTTTTACAATGCTCATATTCTTGAAATATAATATTTTTCAAGACGAGTACTATTTCAAAGATGTACTAAGAGAGTTCTATACTTTAAGCGTACTACAAATATTAGTGTACTACAATACATCCGAGTCCCAAAAATTAAAAGGACAATTATAGCTTAGAGTTGAGAAGGCTGTTTTATTTTCTAGCACTAATCAAACCTTTTTTCTATTCTATAGTAATGGCCCCACGCATTAAAATTAATCGACATCATTATGGAGCTTTGCATGTACTTTTAGGGATATAAAAATTTGTGACCACAACCTTTTCAATCTGATGTCATGGATCTATAAGCAGTGACATCATAGATAATAATAGCCTTTGAAGCATTATTTAATATATTATAAACCATAAACACTTTTCATACATACCATTATGGACCCTTGGAGGAACTTTTACTTTAATGTTTTTTTTATAGGTAACATGTGGTTATAGAAGTATTATCAATACTGTACTGTTCGGTATTGGGTGATATATATTGTATTGGATAAAAAATTGTATCGCCAACCTCACGTATCGTACTGACTAATATACTGATCAAAATTGGATGATTTAGCTAATACCGGGCTCATATCGGTACTGACTGATGTGATTATAAAAACAAATTTAATTAATGATTTTCTTAGTAATTATGTATAAATTGAGACAAGAAAACGTAATTAAATTTCAAACTTAGTTAATCATTCTTTTTAAAATCCTTTGACTTTAATGGAAAGAACGCTAAATGGTATTTGCATAAGATTACGGAAGAATCCCAAAAGAAAATCTCGAAAAGATCTTGAACATATTCCAACGTTATTTTTAAAAGCAACAAATGTCTATATGAATGAGGATATAAATTCTTGAAAGGTTAGAATAGTACACTCTAAGTCAAAGTCCAAAAATACTTTTGTAATTTGTTTATGTGTTTCGAATTAGGCATTGGAATGCCTTGCGATTGAAGTCCAATTTTGTTCATCTTCTGTCGTATGAGACCATCTCGAGATTCTACTACAGTAATCAAAATCGTCTATCTTATTTTAATTAATTTATTTTTTTAGCACGAAAAAAATTAACTTAATCGGATATCGACAGGTGTTTAATTTAAAAATCTAGTTTATATATAAACTTTAAAAATTAAGAGTTTCGAACTAAAACACTAAATTTTTAGGTCAAACACTAATCGATATTTAATTGAGCTAAATTTTTTCTTGATAACTAAATAAATAAATCAAAATAAAATAGACGGTTTTGATTATCAAGAGAGATCTTGAGGTGATCTCACGCAACGGTGAGTGAACAAAATTTGTTCACCCAAATTAGACTCTTCCGGTAAGTACCGGTCGGGTGGAACTAACAGAATATTCTTGTTACAGACAACGAATACTGTTTGAATTCAAAAAAAAGAATCAGATCGAACTGACGAATCTAATAGTTCCACGTTCAAAAATGTCATTTTTTCAGCACATTAGGAAAGACAATAAAGAAATATTCCTGCATGCAACCGTTGTTCGAATGGGAGAGACAAAAATCTTAGGCTTGACAAAGTTATATGATTTGGAAAGAAAAAGCCGTAACGGAAACCAACTGGCTTTGACTTTTTCCAATAAGGATCCTCTCATAATCCATTGCGTCATTTTCGCAACAAATCTCGATTGGTAAATTATTCATTTGAAATTTAAAAGTTAATCCGATTAGACACCGATAATGATTCGGCCGAATATGAGCAATGGGCTTTATTCAGCCGAAGGTAATTATTAGATTATTGGCTAGAACAAGGGCCAATAATATATGCTGTTTGAATTAAATTATTCATTTCAATGAATAGTCTCATCATCACAGGGTGATCCGTAGGTATGTGAATCATAATCGATAGAGACTATAAATAACAATAATACCCTTGAATTATCTAACAATTGTTTTATGGTTATGCACATTAAGGGGTAGAATCGTCTTTTTATTTTTATTCCCTCCCATTTGTTGCGATCAAAACCAACCTCAAATAATTTTGTCCATAAGAACTAGATTAAATTAAATTCTGTAAAGAGCTTAATAATCCAATAATTTCAATAATTTAACTATTAATGCGTCAGCCCAAATAATGAATATTGATCTATTTTTTTTTTTTTAGCATAGATAATGTATGAAATGAAACATGCAAAATGAATGATTCAAATTGACAAATGAGATTAAGAATAGGCATCCCTTTAGATGTCTATGTATCCTTTATTTTTGCCCAAAACTTTTTTAAACCGTTATATCTATTATCTTTATAAAAAAAATGAAGAGAGATTCTATTTAATATCACATTAGATACAATTACATTAAAAAAATACAATCTTGCTTTTTTTTTTTTTTTTCAATCTTTGAAATGCTTGTCTCTTGAGAAATACAATACGCAACTATTTATTTATTTATTTTTGCTTTATTTAATATCAATATTAAGGTCCTTAAG
Source organism: Arbutus unedo (assembly GCA_014822125.1). Classification (NCBI taxonomy): domain Eukaryota; kingdom Viridiplantae; phylum Streptophyta; class Magnoliopsida; order Ericales; family Ericaceae; genus Arbutus; species Arbutus unedo. The sequence goes on along the minus strand of JABCMJ010033391.1, from coordinate 18,313 downwards.
ACATACGTGGTCTACTTTTCTTGATAATTAATTAAAACATTGTACTTTTAACTAGGAGATCTTAACTTGTTGGACTAATTAATTAGCTTGGTAGCTTGGAAATAAGGGCAACCTATTTGTAAATACGTACCCAAAATAAAGACTGACCGAAAACTTAAAAACTGCGTATATTTAAAAAAAAGATGGATGTGTAAGAAAAAGTCAATTCGAAGCATACCTTTAAATTACATGCATGAATTGAGGTATCAATGAAGAGACCTTAGGATGGTAGACATAATGTCATGCGTGATGAGACTTTTTGGTTGCCGTGACATCCACCGATATTCCAAATTCATTCACTCGAAAGATTCAAAATCCTTTAGAATTTTCAACATGATGTTCGTGTTATGGATACTCAATTTCAAACATGTGTATGATAGGTTATTTTTAAGTTCATAATTACAAAATAAGTATTTTAGTTTGGACAAGTGTCGGACACTCTTTTCATAACTTATTCGATATTTTTTGGTGTCTATAGAAAAAAAAAAAATTAATACATGATAAACACTTCTTAATTACCCTTGTTAACATAAAATAATCAAATAGAATAGAATTTGAGATATCACTACGGTATGCAATAATGTATCGGGACAATGAAAATTATTGCGATTCGAATTCACGATGTATCTGGCCTCCAAAAACATAATTCATGATTTCGATTCTTTCTTTGAGTTTTAGTATTCGTCTTTGCACCACTAGATAATGTCAATTTCTCGTGCCTTATTCTTGATAGCTCATTGTTTTCCTAATGTAAGGTCCTAATTTGACTTTGACCTCGTTGTAAAGACTTGAAACTTAGGAATTTGCTTCATCCTAAATCTCAGTTTCAAAATCTCTGCAGTGTTATTAATTCTTATGAGATCAGTCAATACATAAATTGGTCCCGCATAAATTACTCGATGTATGCGCAAAGTCTAATATGACCATTTCTGAAGGATTATATTGCATATAGTTGTTGTAAAACTGCAAATTTAGACTCTTTGAGGTATGCTTACGTAAATATCACGTTACAATCTAGAAGTTGAAAAAATGAACCAATGAGATATTATAACAAATTAGGAGATTACTTGTCCAATGTTATGTTATTAAAGTCAAAGCCTCTCTTTCATTGCCTTTGGAAGTCAAACTAACGAAAAATATAACAACAAATGACATTTCATAGCGTACGTACGTTGTCGGTTGAATTTGCCAAATACCAAAAAACCTTACAACTGTCTAATTTGCTGAGATTTTCAGCAAAAAGTTATGCGACAAATTATCTTAAATCATTGCATCTTAGTAAAATAATCTTCAGACTAGAACATAGGAATTCCAATCGATGAGTCCGGTTATCTCCCAATCAGAAGAAGACCGATAATGTTGTCTACTACTCTTCATCGTTTTGAACCTGATAGCTGAATGATAGTCTGTCTAAGCAAATGACCAACCGACAGATAGACCAGACATGTGTTGGACCGATCGGTAGATGCTCATCCTGATTAGTCAGAATCTATTTTGGAGCACTTGGCTCAGTTTTTCCAAATTCTCGTATTTTCCTTACCTATACTACCTTTACCCAATTACTTATTTAACGGTCGGAAAGTCTTTAGCTGGACAACTACCTTTGATCATTACCTTACAACTACCTAACTTGCTAACATTTTCAACAAAAAATTCTATAATAAATTGTCTTAAAACATCGTATCTTAATAAAATAATCTTCAAACCAACAGCGACTACTTGTCAACGACAACCATATAAGATTTAGCACATCATGAAGGTCAATAATAGACAATATGATAGTCTATAAGATATTTATTGCGTCAGAATTTTTTTTTTAAATAATAAGATTGTCTTTTTATTGACGAACATTATATTGTGTTGATTTGATAGGCTCACTTATACAATATTTTATATCCATTCAAAGCGTGTAATTTTATGATACGTAAACGCGTTAAATTAAAAGTTAAATACGATTTGACCAAATTCAATTTAGTTATCGAACATCATTATCAATAAGATCAAACCATTCTTTGCTTAAAAGCAATAGGTTGTCAAATACGATCAACCAAATTTTTATCGATGTTTAATAAATTTAATTTTTAGCGTGAATAAATTGTTAAGAATCGATTAATGTGTTCAATCTCGAAATTCAATGGATATATTGGTAGCTATGGAAGAGAGAAAGATAGAACAAACTGATATACTGTAAAGAAACTACAATATCCAATTAAAACAGAAATAAAGTTTGAGGGTGTAGCCGGTGTCCGATTCGGTCCGGTTTTGTGAAATTCATGGGATCGAACGGATTGTCCGGTTTGAAAATTTTGTGAACTGAAATTGAAACTGTACCGACTGCATCGGTCCAGTTTCAATCGGTTTGAACCGATTTCGGTCCGGTTTCGACTTTTTAATTTTTTGGGCAACATTTCGAGCCAACCACAAAAAAGAAGTAAAAAATTAACAATTTAGGATGAGATTTTTTACAATGAAAATGCATTGAACAATACTCTAAAAGATTGAACAGTTCGAACTTACTCTTATTTTTTATTCTCAGACTGGTTATTTTCAATTTTCATTCACTTTTTTTATATGGTGATTTTTTATTTCCAGTACACGGTAATGGTTATAAATCCTAATGGATTAAATGACTAATAGAGTAATGAGTTATAAGTTATAACACATAAACTTAAAAATATAATATATTTTCATTTATACCCCATCTGGTCTGATTTGAACTGATTTTGTATTCTCCCAAATCGAAAACCAGATCAAAAAATTGACTTTTCCAAACCTTCAAACTAGAACCGGATCAGACAAAAATTTTCAATTCTCAAACCATTGGTTCGGGCCTATTTTCTGATTTTTATTTTCACCCCTAGGAATTATTATTGAATAGTCGGATAAAAAATTGAAACAAATTGAGAATAGAAAATCAGATTGCAAGAAATAAGAGTTTAGAAAATAGTCTGTAGATTCGAAAAGCCACGACACTTGTTTTAAAGCCGCATGTGCCTCCCTGTGTAAAGGTTTAGTCAATCACACATAATTTCAAGACAAAACCCAAAATCCTCACAGTGATCTGATCCACAACTTATAATTATAGCAGATGAATGCCAAATATGTTTCGAATGTCCAAAATACATGAAAAATATAACACACACACACACACACACACAGATAAAAAAACAGTCTCAGTTGTTTTACACTCAGTCACCATAATGTCTTATTCATGTACTATCCAATGGACTCATTCGTTCGTGTATCATCCAAAGGCCATTCGTGTATCATCGAAAGATCATTTGTGTATCATCCAAAGGTCATTCATGTACTATCCAAAAGTCATTCCGTTTATAACTTCATTCATTGTTAGTCCTTTCATTGCTAGTGGATTCCAAATGCCTTTATATACTAAGCTCGTTTTTGGTATTGAGGTAGAAGAGCAAACGAAATTCTGTCTATCCTAAGGTCATTATTCAAGTGAGAGAGAGCCAGACACGAGAAAGTTCGACAGGCGAACGAGATTAGGTGTGACCTAGTTTGTGGAGCCGTTTTATCCTGGGAGACGACGCCGGAGCTAACCTCCAACACCCACGGTGAGACGGCGATTTAGTCTTAAGAGAACTGTATTAAACATATGACTCAGTTTAGTAACACTGTATTTAATTTTTGTATTTCGATTCTTGTATTGTAGTTTCAATTTTGTATTTATGGATTACGTCTAATAATAAAAAACTAGATGTATGTTTTTTGGATTTTGAATTGTCTCTTCGAATATGTCGCACTATAATTTTTCCTACAATATCCACAAGAGTTCTGTTTATATAGAACTCTTAGCGTCCATTTGAAAGGATATGCCCTTCCAAATCAAAAGACACAAGTCTTTAACTAAAATGTTACAATGATTCTATTTTAAACCAGACATCGATTGGTCTAAAATGTTAGTTGTCAAACAATTAAATTGACGAGGTTTGACAACGTGCTCACTATTCAAGAGCCACATTGGTTCACTATGTTGATAAAATGAGTAGACAAGTTCGTCCTCCCTAAAAAAACAAACTGGTCACTTCTTCTCTAAAAAACAACAACCTATCCTTTCATTATTAATTCTCTTAACCCTAAAATACACTAAGTGCACAAGGGAGTCACCTTCTCCGCACTTTCAAACTTTTGCTAAAAATTATCTACATTCTAACATGATTTACATGTCAATGTGGAATCAGGGAGCCTGTTATGTGATGTGCACAATAATATATGTGTTGTGTCAAAATAATATTATTTTGGTGAGCAAAAAATAAATGAACACTGCCTAATTATTCGAGCAGTTTTTAGGTCCCAAAACATTGTGCACAATGTGTGTAGTGCGTCAAAAGCCAGTGCTGGCCTTGAGATTTTGGGGGCTCGAAGTGAACTCTTTAATTAGGGCCTGTGAGACTTGTATCATGCCTATTTTATATAAAGGCAAATTTGAAACTAAAAATTAAGCCTACTTATTTGTGGAATCTTTTGAGGGACCCAAAGCGGTTGCTTATTGGGTTTTCCCTCTGGTTTTGATCAAAATAATATTATTTTGGTGAACAAAAAACTATTTGAACATTGCCTAATTGTTCAAGCAGTTTTTTTGGTCTCAAAATAACGTCGTTTTGACATATCGCACGCATTGCTGTGTACAATGTACAACATGATCTCCAAAATCCTGTTAGGGTCTTAAAAAAAAAGCTAAATCATCAAATAAAAACGTTGCGAGTAGTATTTTATGTTGCGTCAAGAACCATATAAAAAATCTATCACATGAGAAAGACTCCATCCACTCAAACTACTAGAGGCATAGAGAGACGATGAAGACATTACTTATATGATTTGAAAGTTGTAGTGTAGTTTATGTAGTGTGCATGAAGTAAATATAAAATTCTATAATTTTATCCGTTTTATTCTCAAATTTATGTCGTTTCAACTTATTTTGTAAATTATTATCAAAATACATAAAATTAAAACGATATAATTTTTAAAAAAATAAAAAAATAATTATTACACGTGTAATACATCAACTGCACTACCGTCTCCGAATCTTTACTCTCATTAGCCGACATTTGAAAATAGCCAAATAAACGGCCTAATGGGGAAAATAACTGAAAAAGATTGCGCCGTGAGTTTTCACTTTCCAAAACAATCAACCGTCGTCGGTGGACCCAAACCGAACTTAAAAGCGATAGCTCCGGAAAAGGCCAAAACCTTTCTATTTATTTCGGCGCAATTTCTTTATTTCCGTGGGCGCCATTTGACCGACTTAAATGGAGCTGTCCTTTTTGCCAGCTCAGCTTCAGGGTCCACAAACGAGAGAAACTATTCACTGCTCTAAAAGCAATATTTAGTTGAATTGGGAGATATTGTAACGCAGAGAGACGCTATAATATGGTAAGATTTATTTGGTCATTCATTTTGCTAACAGAAAGTTCGAATTCAAATTAAATTATTTACGTAAATAATTAATTATTCTTGCGAATAAATACTAAATTTAATCTGAGCCGTCTGTAGCCGAGATAAACGACTAGATGCCACACTACACTCTTGTTGCGCCTCTCCAAACTACAAGAAATGTTGATCCGTATTTAGTTACTGTGTAATCAATTTGGTTTGGAGAAAAAATTCGGATCAAATTAAATTTTTTATTTTAGAAACTTAAAAAATAGTTTTTAATTTCACAAATAAAGCTCGGCCATGAATAACTAAGCTCAATGTAAAAAGAAAATACATTGACGTGTATACAACTATACAGTTGTATACAGCGTAAAATATATGAGTTAGCATATAATAGTTAATTTATCTAGTAGCAAATTGATTATTAATCATTAAAAAATTGACAAATTTAAAAGTTTAAAAATAAACCTATAAAAGTTTTGGTTTGATTTGGTCCGGTTTTAATTTTATTTTAAGACCATAAAATTAAAACCAATCGGACATTTGAAGAATAAACCAAACTAGACCAGAGTAGACCGAATTAGAAAAAGTGAGCCCAAACAATCCATTCGTTTCGAATTTTCAATCGTTCATCTAATCACTTAGATAATTCAAGCCAAGATTGGAACACCTGTAAAAAATACTAAAAATACCAGTGTGATGTCAATCAACACTCCTTTTATATCATAACTTAGCTGATATTGTCGAGAAATACATAATGGAATACTATAGGATTTTCTAGAAAAAGAGTTCTTGCCTTGGAGAATTTAAGAGGCATCTTTATATAAGATCAGAGGTGATATTCTATTAGGACAATGTTTCTTTAGTTTAATGATATAGATTGAGTTGATACATGGTGTGATCAATACATTTAGTTATGTTATTTCCTTTAAGAGTTTTAGTCACTTTTGACTTAGGACTTCCAGTTTTGTTCTCTTAGAAAATAGTGTGGTTACTGATAAATCTTTCTGGTTTCTTGTGCCGTTCTTGTTCTCGTTCTCATTGTGTGGGCATCCGAGCAAAAATGTGTGTCCCAAAAAATAGTTATAATCAGTTATTATTTTCATTCTTATCAATTTACATCTCCATTCGGATATCGCTCTACAATTGGACCTCACAACAATCGTTGTGAATTTGAACTAACTTAATTTATTCTTTTGATAAGTGGCTTGTCTTTATGTTAGTTTATTTTCAATTCTTTGTCAAAATAGTTAATTTTTTTTTTGAGAACTGCATACAGACTCATATGGGTAACATATATAATTTAACATTAAATAACATAATAGTTGTATGATCTTAGAATTTTTTAAGATTATTGTGATGACTGCATCTACTCATCTCTGGTTGACTTCATCTTTGAGTTCAATCCATGTGATTGTATGTGCTAGTATGTGTAGAGCGTGTGTCTTAGGCTTTCATTCTCTTCAAGCGTTTCCTCTTTCTTATTTTTAGTTAATTCATTTAATATTTATTCTTTCTAATATTAAAAAAAAATGGGTCAAAACTACCTTAAAAGAAATTGTGAACTGCACGGAGACCCAAACAGATAGAGCGCGCGCGCACACACACACACACACACACACACACATGTTAACGTTAAATAGCATACTAGTTGTATGATCTTAGAGTTTTTGAATATTAATTGATATGGCGACTAGGTTTACCCATCTCTCGTTGACTTCATCTTTAGGTTCAATCCACACGATTGGCTGTGCAAGTATGTGGACATTGTGTCTTTAGGCTTTCCTTCTCTTCAAGCAATCCTTCTCCCTTAATTTTAGTAAGTTTACTTAATGTTTATTGTATCAAATCTACCTTAAAAGATAGAGAATTGCACACAGATTCAAATAGATATCATATCTAATGTGACATTAACACAATGGTTTTATGGTCTTAGCATTTTTTTAAATTGTCATGACAACTCTGTCTACTCATCTCTCATTAACTCGATCCTTGCGTTCAATGACATGATTCTGCGTGCAAGTATGTGTAGAACATGTGTCTTTAGACTTTTTCTTTTCAAGAATTCGGTCTTTGTTAAGAAAATTTTATTCAATGGTCTTGAAATACCATTATATTGTGCCTCGACACTCTTTTTCGTCTTATATTCAGATGAGCTCCGACACTAGATATATGAATAACACGTGAGTTTAGTGCTTGAGATTCTTTTACCGTTAAATATTAAGCCGCACATATTGAGGTATTCCAAGAGTGCTACACACACATCACTTTTACACATCACTTTTGCATGTGGGTCAAAAATAAATATAATTTTTTCTCAACACAAAAGGACGTAATTTTGAGTGATGTGCATAAGTGATGTGTTTGTAGCATTTTTGATTCCGAAAGTATAGAATAACTACTCCTTCAATTGATCCCTGTCCATCACTCTCCCCCACGTGGTAATCATGTGAACGCTATTGGGGGAAAGCGTTTGCGGGGCCCAGATAGACTCCACATCGATGCCACGCAAGCAGATTCGGCGGTGTGGGCTCACCTAGGGTCACCGACGACCACCCAACTGGAAGGAAAGGGACTTGACCTCTCAGATGGCTCCGAACTTACGTGTCGGGCCCCGCACCGAACGTGGCCATGTCACTTGGCAGGACCACAGAGTCGCCATTCGTGTATTTACACGTGTTCTGGGTACTAAATGGGGACCCTCGTTGGCGGGTTTTATTGGAATATTCTGTTTGAGGAAATAAAAATAAACGAAATTGTTTGGTCCTTCAAACAGGAAAAGCGACCCCAGTGTATATACCATCTTGCTTCACGCGCTTCAGCCCTCACGTTCGATGAGTAACATTTTAGCTTTGAAAAACTCATTTACCCGTATCGATCGATACGTACTATATTGAATACATAATAAAATTTTTATTATTGTATATTCTACTATTTTAAATAAATTAAATTATTTTTAATTGATCAATGAAGATGGGGACTAGAAGCGACATAAAAAAGGAAAGACGGTGTTTTACTTTTTATTTATGATGGTTCCGCATTTGGTCAAGCTTATAACTAGTTAGCGAAACTGATCGATTGAATTTATAGGTATAAGCTCATATGCGATTCCCTCATTCGCTAGCAACCAAACAAAAAAGGATTAATTCTTTGATCTCAAAACTGGAAGAGAGAACTTTGACTATTTTGCAAGACAAATAACGATAAGGTGGAAATTGACGAAATCAAATCCCTAGGTTCATGGATGTGAGAATACCACTATATCTAAAAAAAAAAATATTATTATCATATTGATGTGGTGAATTTATTTTGTTATTATTAAAAGTGATAATAATTAATAATAAGTTACTTATTACGTATCATTTCAAAACTCTAATCTCACAATGAAAAGTATAAAATATCTTAATGTCGACATTGTGGAGTTAGTTTTCGTGTAGTGTTTTCTTTTATATGCAAGATAATGGCAGTGTAAAGAATATGCAATTTTTTTTAAATCAAAGGGGTTGGCGTAGAAGTTAAGATTTGTGATTTAATGATTTGTTCACCCATAAGGTCCCAAGGTCGACACCTTTAAAATACTATCAATTTTTATGAACTCAGTTCGTATACAATTTTGTTATGACTTTAATTAAAATTTCCACTAGTGAATGGTATAATTGATTCTTTAAAAATTAGTTGAGGTGCGCAAATTAATTTAAACATTCTGAACTATAAAAAAAAAAGAACATGTAATTTTTTGGTAATGAAATAATCACAACAATTTATTTATTTATTTGGCAAGAAGAAATATTTTTGCAAAAATTTATCAATCGATTAACGTACTATTTTTGTTATTTGTATGGAGAGTACTGGTACTAGTGTATTTCAACGTACTCTTTCGAATTTATAGCTAAAAATAGTATATATTTCTCAGATAATATTTTTCAACAAAAAATCGTATTAGATATATAAAATAAAATCTCACAAATTAAAACCGAATCACCAAACATAATTTTGAGATATAATTATATTTTTTGTTTTAATTTTTATGTAATTATAAAAAATTAAAAATTATAAAAAAATAATTATGTTTCACATATAAAGTCCGATAAATATTTCGGTGTGGACACGAAGTTAAAACTATTATTATCAATTTTGCCCCAAAAGGAAGCAAAAAAGGTTTGAGTACCGTAATTCACACGCGCCTCGAGAAACGGTTGGGGGAGATCATTCGTTGGAAGTATATCGGATTCTGTTTCCGGATTCAACCAACCGTGTTTTGCCATTCCTGGGAACGCCTATGCCGCAAACAAAACCCTATATATAAACCCCCCAACCCCAGCCCACAGCAATCCCCTGTTTCCTCCTTTTTCGCTTTTCGCATTCAACACCTATACATACACGCCTTATATCTATCCCCCCTCCCCTCCTTTTCTGCATTCACACGCCTTCCGTTTCGGTTCAGCAGTTTTTTTCCGATTGGAAGGTAACACATCCTCCCTCTCTCCCTCTCTCTCTGTGTGCGTGTTTCAATCTCTTGTTGCCTGAGCTTTTTCCGCTCGTGTTTACGACGTCTATAGATTGGATGGATTATTGTTTGTTGATTAATCGTTTGTGACTGTAAGATTTTGGATCTGCATTTCGAAATATCTGTTGGCGTTTCGGTCCTCGAGCTAAAAAATATGGTTACTCCGTCATCGGTATCTTTTTAGCTCGCAAACAATGTTCGTGAGACCAATTTTATTAATGTTATATCTATTTTAGGATTTGGCTGATCGTATTCCAATGATATTTTTGGTTATTTTGGTCCTAGGATTTGATATATGGATTAATCGTCTTTCGTTTGTTTAGTTTTTCATGCCTTAGGCCGTTTCCAGTTACTAACGTTTTGTGTTTTCGTTTGTTTAGTTTTGTATTTTCGTTTGTAAGAAATTTGTTTAAAGCCTAAATTTGACATGGAACAGGACCATGGTGTTTCATTGTTATTATAGCTAACACTATTATTCCAAAAGCCAATTTTTGATAGTTGATGAAAAAATTGATTGCTCCAATCCATACTTATTTAAACATTTCATCAGTCCTTTTCAACTTTCAAGATTATCACCAAAAGCTTTTTCCAGCAAATTTTGGTCTCCGTCCTTGATTTCATGAAGTGTTAAGATTGAAGCTTTTTGATGATATGGGTCGCTATATCCTACTTTTGGCGACAGACTTTTTCCTCATTCAAATGTAGGAAGCCTTGTATTTTTTGACTAGTTAAGGCTTCATTCATTTACCAACAAAAGGGACATTCATTTACCCATTGGGGAGAAAAGTATGTTTTGATTTTCTTTTTCCGATCTGTCTGCTTGGTTTTGTGACAAAGGAAGGGATATTATACCAACGTGTAAAAAAATTATATATCATTGAAAAAAATTGTGTTGATTTCATTGTGATTAGCTGGCCAATGAGCAGCTAATTGGAATAGGCTGATGTGGTATGGTCATTGTTTTACTGTTCTATACATCTGAATATTTATGTGTTGGGTCCATATGTTTGACTTTCCATGTCCTTTATATATTGGCCTACTATATGTGGTTGCATGTGTAACATTTTTTCCTTAGCTCTGCGCTAGGTAGGTAAGAAACTTTATTCAAAACAACTTTTTAAGACAAGAAAGATTGGATACGACTATTGGTAGAAAAAAAAGTTTCCCACGAACTGTCAGTTGGGACTCGTGTGGCATCTTTTGAAAATGAGTACTGTTAATCACCCCTTAACCTAACTCAAGGGAAAAAAATTACAGTCTGTTTTTTTCATAATAACATCAGTGTAGCCTGCTGGATATATCCCTTAATCTTGTGTAAGTCCGTGCTATACATGATTTTTATAATTGCGAAAACATCATTGTAGTCGCTCATGAAACTTTTGGTGATCAATTTAACAGACATGTAACTGATGTAAATGAATAGCATAAGTTGTATAAACATGCTTTGTTTGGAGCGTTCATGCACAAATGTCCTTTTATAAGGATTCAGATTTTGGAAATAGGAATGAGGGGGAAAATCCTGGGATCTAAATTTCAATCAAACAGCAGACAAACAGATGGAGCGAGATGACGTATTTCCATTATTTTATGAAGTGTTTTTTACTGTTCTAACTTTTGGGAATACATGGACGGTCCAGAGGAGTTTTGTTACTATTAATAGGTCAACCTCTTTTACCCTTGAATTTAGGAAATCAACGGAGGACTAGACAGGAAAAATCAAGGAGTGTTTGATATGTCATGAATAGTGGAGACATGGTCTTTCTCATCTTCAGTAGATGATTTTAATGATTTTTGGCCTATCTATACATTAGAAGATACTATAACATTTACCTACCAGTGGTGCCAGGAGGAAGCCCTAAGTTCTAAGTTTCTATCATTGCTTTATCCTTGTAAACAAACTTGTTTGTCAATAAATTTGAGATCTAATCTGATTAGGTTTTTGTTTTAATTTTTTCATATTTTGAGTTCCTTAATATCTGTGTATTATCTTTACCTGCTGATTGTTTTTTTTAATGACTGTTTGTGAGGATATTGGCTTCGGAGAAACTCTTTTTTGCACCTATGTTTTTCTCATTTAGTTGGTCTCAACTCATGTATTTAAGGACTATGCAATATATTGCCAGTTTATTCTACGAAGGTTATGCTTCTGCATTTTTTTCACCCACAATTTTTCACTTCGTAGCAAATACTTCAGCATGTTTTTCCTATACCTTGAGGCATCAAGCAGAAATTTTCTATTGAAGCTGTACCATGGCTTACCTCTTCTTGCTTGAATCCTTCATTGGCAGATATCACACTGTTGGCATCTTCCGTCGGACATTGGCCCTTAAATGAAGATTTACATGTAGGTCTGAACTGTGTTTTGTTAGACAGCTTTACCAGCTCTTGAAATCTTTATTCTCATCATCTTGACAAGTTCAATGTTCATTATTTTTCAGGATGCTTCCATTTGATGGACTGTTCTCCGACCGATAGTGTCAAGAAAACTTGGAAGAAGTGGTTCTATACTGACAAGAGGGTTGGTTATAAAGCCTTTTCTGTTCTTTCTCTGACATTGGGATTTGGATGTCAGTTACTTTGCTTTTGCTTTCACTAAGGGCAAGTTATCACTAGTATTTGAGGTAATTTCTTGCTTAGCAAACCTGCACATGGTGGACCGGAAATCAAATGCTAGTGCTCCTGTTCTCACTGATCCTGCACCAATGAACAAGGCAAGATTAGGAATCCATTCTAGTTTACACTCACCGCAGGGTGTAGTTTTCTCTGCTGGACTCTTCTTGAAAAGCACAAGGAAAAAATCCCTTGCTATTGATGATGTCCTTTCCAGTTCTTGGCTGGATGCCATGAAATCCTCATCGCCCACTCATAGGAAGTCAGAAAAAGATGCTGGGACTGAGCTTGTATCAACGGACGCTGATGTTGCTTATTGCAATTGGATGGTAACTTTCCCTTTCTTTTGGTCAACATTCAGGTTTTTGTCTGGGTAAGCATTAGACAACTTATTTGATCCCTGCTTTTGGTTATGCAGCTCAAGTATCCCTCAGCACTTGCTTCTTTTGAGCAAATAACAAATTATGCGAAGGGAAAGAGATTAGCATTGTTTCTGGACTATGATGGGACTCTTTCCCCTATTGTGGACAACCCAGACTCTGCCTTTATGTCTAATTCTGTGAGAATCCAAACGCAAAGATGTTAGCAACAAGTTCTTTCTTGCCCTTCTTCCATTCCTTAAATTCTTATCGGTGCTTAATAACTTTGTCTCAGATGCGTGCTGCCGTGAGGAATGTGGCTAAATGTTTTCCAACGGCAATAATTAGTGGGAGAAGCCGCGACAAGGTACTTGATTATTTTTCTAATGAAATAAGTGTCATACTAATGTCGGCCTTATGGGTGCTGCTTAAGTTTAGAAACTGAGTAAAGCCAAAGCAATTAGAATCACGATTTTAACGCTTCATGTGTTTTCATATATTCTCAAAAATATTTCTACACACTTGAAATGGAATTCTACATCCTTTCGAAACATAAATAGAGGCTATTCACCACCCTATTGGCAGTCGTTCGCATTTTCCTTTTACTCTGTAATAATGTTGCCCGAGTTTCATTTTGACTGCTTCTCTTGTCTTCATATGATTTATCTTATGCTATTCTGTTGACTCTCTGCTTCTGCTGACACTTGATCCAATAACTCCACTTTATTTAGGTGTACGAGTTTGTAGGGCTAACAGAACTCTATTATGCTGGTAGTCACGGGATGGACATTATGGGCCCTTGTCGCCCTGTGCCTGATGATCATCCAAACTGTATAAGGTCTACTGACAAGCAGGTAATGGGCCAATACACCTATCCTATTTGCAAACCAATTTTTCACTTGGCACCCGTTAGTCTTTCTTCAGATGGTTTTCTATTTTGTTTTATGATTTTATTCCTGCTGACACAGGGTAAGGAAGTTAACTTGTTCCAGCCTGCTAGTGAGTTTGTACCTATGATTGACGAGGTTGGTAAATGTCTCATGCACGAATTATCAAATTTTACGTAGCAAATGTGCTGTTTTTCTCCCAACAGGAAAACATTTTGATTTCTCTGTTCTTGAGCAGGTTTTTAGATCCCTTCTCGAGATTACTAAAGAAATTAAAGGAGCAAATGTGGAGAACAACAAATTTTGTGTCTCCGTACACTATCGTAATGTGGATGAGAAGGTAGGGGAACTTGTAATCACCAGAACCTATTATTTGAATAGTAATTTTTTTCAATCAACTGCAGATCCTTTGTTTCTAACATCTTCTTCGGATTTATGTCAGAGTTGGACAACAATTGCAGAATCTGTCCATGGAATTCTAAAGGACTACCCTCGTCTGCGATTGACTCATGGCCGGAAGGTTTCTCCTAAAACCAATTTGCTTGCAAATCTAAATTTGAAGTTTGTTAGTTGTTCTCCTTTAATTTTGTCCTCTGTTCTTATCTTTTAGGTTCTAGAGGTTCGGCCTGTGCTTGATTGGGACAAGGGTAAAGCTGTTGAGTTCATACTTGAATCACTTGGTGGGTAAATTTTTGGTTTTCTCTGTAGCTTAAAACAATTAAAATCACCGTCGAATACAAATATTTCTGCAAAATATGAAATTTTTTTGGTTGATGTAGGCTTAAGCGATTGTGATAATGTGCTTCCAATTTACGTTGGAGATGACCGGACTGATGAAGATGCTTTTAAGGTAATTCTTGACTAACCCTATTTATGATTTTCGTTTTCGAAAGACCACACATGTTTTCATGGCTCTTGAACCTTTACGAACCTACCTAATCGACATGGTTGCAGGTTTTAAGAGAGGGAAATCGTGGTTATGGCATCTTGGTGTCTTCCGCGCCCAAGGAAAGTAATGCATTTTATTCTCTCAGAGACCCATCAGAGGTACTTCTTGTTATTCTCTGTACGGAAACCAGATTCTGTTTGGGGTGTAGGGGAAAGCAGCATGTTGTCCTAGAAAAACTAATTGATAATCTCTAAAAGGAACTAATTACTTCAATACATGAGGAAATTGATCTCTAAAAAAGGTTAAATTTTGAACAAAGTCATCCATACATGTTTATGTGCACTTGCTAGAGTCGCCAATCTTATCCGATCTTCCCTTCTTGATTCGTCTCGATAGTCAGACCTCAAATCAAGAGTCTTTGCAATTTTCAATTAGAACATACATTTCTAGAGTTATGCGCCATCCCTTTTATAGTTGATTCTGTCTAAGCGTGCCATCAAACTCGCTCTAGATACGCACTTTGGCTGACATCATAATCAAAGTATTGATATCAGCCTTAGATCTTTTCAAGATCTTCCGAAAGTCCCATTAGTTCTCATCTCCACCTGCGCCGAATTATGCCCTAAATCCTTTCAAGATCCATCCATGCCGAATTATTCCCTAGATCCTTTAAAGATCTCTAGAAGCCCCATTAGTTTTGTTCTCCATCCACGCTGAATTATCGAAATGACCCAGTATCTTGTAGGGGGTGTAACCGGTCCAGTTTGGTAAAATTCATGGGACCGAACCAGTTGTTCGGTTTGGAAATTTTGTAAACCGAAATTGGACCAATTGCACCGGTCTGGTTTCAATCTGTTTGAGCCCGTTTCGGTCTGGTTTGGACTTTCTAATTTTCTTGGGCAACAATTTGGGCCAATTATAAAAAAAGAAGCGAAAAATTTCGGTTTTGGGTGAAATTTTCCACAATGAAAATGTATTCAACTGTATTCTAAAAGATTGAACAGTTCGAGCTTACTCTTATTTTTTATTCCTGGACCAGTGATTTTTCATTTTCATTCACTCTATAAATGGTGATTTCATTTTCAGTGCACGGTAAATCTTAATGGACCAATGACTAGTGGAGTAATGAGTTATAATTTATAACACATAAATCTAAAAATATAACATATTTACACTTATACTCCCATCCGGTCCGGTCTAGTTTGGACCGATTTTGTATTCTTCCAAAGCCGAAACCGGACCAAAAAATCGGTTTTCCCAAACCCCCAAACCGAAACCGGATCGGACCGAAATTCTCGATCCTCAAACCGTTGGTTCGGTTTGCAGATTTTTATTTTCACCCTTAGTTTCTGGTCTTGGGTTAAGGCCCAAAGGTTCTGTTGTACCTCCGACCTCGGCTCAACTATATTTTCCATGGATCTGCTCTTTATGTGGCCGGATAGCGGAAACGGCCCATAATTCCAGCCCAGTGTCTGGAGTTTTGGCTTGCCATGCCAAATGGACCCTAAGTACTGTAGGATGCTGTTTGGGTTGATGATTTGTTATTAAAGATCAAAATCACATCACAACAGCTTTGATTGCTTTCTCCCACTAAAGGGACTTGCATTTGAGTTTATTTGCCTCTGTTTTATCCGTTTATGCAGGTCATGGAGTTTCTCAAGTCACTAGTTATATGGAAGAAGTCAAGTCCACTATGATCAATCTGCAAAGATTTGATACAACGAATACCACTTAGAGCTAGAATAAAAATGACTGAAGCTATACACAAAGTAGGACTTCGAAACGGGTGGAGCAGGGGATACCCCTTAAGTGTTGGAAAGCACCCGTAACAATATAGTCTTTCCCATTTTTTTTGCACTTTTACGAGAAGGGTATCAAGGCAGAAGCTCAGTAACAGCTGCAGCTCATTTTTGGTCGGAGCCTCCTTTTTATGTTTATAAATCCTTCACAAGTATCTTCTAATATCGGCTCCAAGTTCGTTGTCAATATCCTTTCGGATCGTTCATTTATCTTATATTGGCATTGCAAGTTTCGGTTTCTAAGGTCAACTATGGAAGAATATATTTATTTGTTCATTTTTTATATGCAAATTAATATGCTTTTTGTATGGTAAATTCTTTTCCCTTGCTGTGAGACTGAAATCCTTGTGTTTTGTCAAGTTCTTGCCAATTGAATGGTTCCTGGAAAGAAGCTATATTTTCGTGGCTTCTGAAGTTTTGGGGAGTTATATGTTGTTCCTTGATCTTTCTATGAATTGGAAACCATCTTATTGGGCCACTTTGTAGGTTTTTGTTAGGCCTATTCTTGACGTAGATATTATGTTTTTAAGTTATCGACAAACAATGAGATATTGAGTTTACCTATCCAAGTAGATACGGATAGAGAAATAAATGCTGCTGCTAGCCCCCTATCGACGAGGCCATGGGGAGGTGAACAGAGATTTTGTAATGTCCATTATCTAAACTCACACATTGCAACTATGTTACCAATTGACGAGATTGATTTCTAAATGACCAGTTGGCTAGGGACAAGCACGGCGAACCAGATCTTTAAAAACCTTCTTAATTGCTGCTTTTGTCTAATTAAAGAGTGAAGCGAAATCTGAGTATTTGTACATGATTTTCTTATTACCAAAACATGTATTTTTAGTAAGTTCTCCTAGAATTGTTGAGTGTTGTAGTCCTTCCCTTGTGTCATTGTTTGTATTATTTTTAGGACCTCTAGCCAACCTTCTATTTTACTTCGTGGGGGAGCGACACAAAGGACATGCAACGATAGTATGAATGAGCGAGTTAGGTTTTCGAATGAAAGTTAGGACTTAACGGTTTGAGAAATACCTGATATGAAAGCGGCAAGTTTTGAAAAAGTATTCTCTTAAAAACAAAACAGTTCGATACACTTGATTGAAATCTATGTATTTTAAGATAAATTTCTTACGATTATATATTGATTAGTAATTATGGCGACTCTTGACATAATTAATGATCTCAAAAAACGTAAGAAAATAAATAATTCGAATTACAAAAATAGTCCCATTAAAAATTCCACAAATTAACCTAATACTAATTATATTCCTTTGTCATCGTGCTTCATAAACAGATAAAAATAACAGATGAGACATGCATGAAACACACATCATTGACATTTCACAAATCATACTTATAGCAACCAACTCCATATAATTATACCGTTGATGGTCAAATATATCTAATTTTACAAATTCGATCAACAAGAAAATCAGCTAATCAAGGAAGGACAGTACCCATTTCTAACTTTTCAAGATCAGGAAACCTTATATATGGGTCGATTGTTCCAAAATCAGGGTACAGTATGTTTTAAAAAAGAAAATTGAAAAAAAAAATTCCTTGATATAAATCTATATGTCAAGGGAGAATGCAAGGAGAGAAAGTGGGTAAGGAAGGAAGAGAGAATGAAGGGGGAAAAAAAAATAAAAATTAACCAGTCTATTTACATGTTTAGATTGGTTCAGATCTTGCAAGAAAAATGACATTTGATTCTGTTCTTGTTTGATTGGAAAATTTTCTCCAATATGAAACTTATGCTTACACAGAACAATAGAACATGGCAAAAGAGTTCTCCAATCCTTTTATGGATTTTTCTTGCT
>JABCMJ010033387.1:0-29138 GCA_014822125.1 Arbutus unedo | reverse complement strand
ATCACTTTTGTACTTTTGATAATTATCAATTTATAAGTTTTTAAGATATATATATATTTATTTGCCTAAATTTAATCAAAATATAAAATAAATCTAATTTGATTTCAACATTTTAAACTTTAATTTAATTTTTTATATACGGTATATGTATATATATAATTATAGAATATATATTTGAATGCGCACAAACATACAAATAGACTAAATGTATATAAGAAGAAGAGGTAAAAACACTAAAGAAGGGTATTTTAGTCCTTTAATAATCAAAACTAACAGTGTTTGTTGAAAACTAACGGCAAGAGAGAAACAGTCAAATAGTTTGTAAAGTAAGAAAGATCATTGCATTTTATGAAACCACAAGCGAAGTTCCTGTATTTGTCAGTAACCTTAGGGGAGATCAGTGCATTTTACCTATATAAAAAAAGAGGACAAAGTTATTGTGCTAAAGGACACGGATTGGTTTAGGTGTTGGTTTTCATTCGACAAGACAAACAAAAAATGTGTGAATGGGGGGTGTGAACATAGACTTCAAAAGCTTGTGTGAAGACCAAAAGGCTTAAAAAGTCTGGAATGAAAAATAATAATAATGAATGTGAACCTATGGAGGACTTCTGCTTAAGTGGGAAAAACAAAAGGGTCTTACGTCATTCATGACCAAACCAGAAGAAAACAACAAAATACGAAGTAAGAAATAAAAATAAGAGGTGGGTTGTATTTTTGTTTCTCTTATTCTTTCTTGGGTATATTTTTATAGTGAGTGTTTAGAGTTATCTTAAAATAATAGGCGCTGCCTACTCATTTGGACAATGTTTTGAACGCAAACTACTCATTTCTCCTCTACGTTCGTGATTACCTAGAAGGTTGGATTGCGAATAATATTAATTTTCGATTTTAACATATCTATAGTTATTCTCTTTTTTCGTTAGATCTTTTGAAGAACTAATTAATCGGACGAGAATAAAGATAGAGTCCCATTCTATGTGTCAATACATACAACAATGAAATTTATAGTAAGAGAAAAATCCATCGACTTTAGAAATCGTGAGGGTTCATAGCGAACATCGTCAGAAATTCCTTCATTCTCTGCCTTTCAAAGAGAGGTTCTGACCCAACACTATTGATGAACCAATC
Organism: Arbutus unedo; assembly: GCA_014822125.1. NCBI lineage: Eukaryota > Viridiplantae > Streptophyta > Magnoliopsida > Ericales > Ericaceae > Arbutus > Arbutus unedo. Next base: position 28,007 of record JABCMJ010033387.1, on the reverse strand, counting down.
CAATAAATCCATTTCTAAAAAATTCCTATATGATTTAGTAAAAAAAACTACATTCTATAGTAAGGAATCAATGAATTAACTAAAACTACATTTGACAAACTATACTCCAATACACAACGCAATTGCCGCAAAATATACATATTTCGAAATCAATCCTATAATTAAGCAACCGTTTCTTTTGAATATCAGTAGCTAGAGCAGGAATGAATGTAGCATCTTTACTTTATAGAATCTACCCACTTTGTTTTCTTCCCTTCCCCTATCTCTTCTTGGCAAAAGGGAAGACACACCTATTTGTATCGAACAGATCTAAACCCCCACATGAAGCTCTAGCTGGACAAAAAATACCTGATTTTAACTTTGTTGCCAATAACCCTACATCTCTTGTCTTTCTCCTCTGACATTGAGAGCAATTCTACACAGGTCTACACCCCTGTGCCACTCGATCGATAGAAAAGAAAAAGAAAGGTAGGCTGGCTTGCTCTCTTGTATTGATTTAGAAAGAATCGGGTGATGGAACGAGGCGGCCAAAAGCGACGCCCTCGATTAGTGCAACGGTGTGTGTCTATTTATCTATCTCTTGACTCGAAAAAAGTTAGATACTACTGAACCTTGCTACGACTTCACTCCAGATATGTCATAGGTTTCATTCATTTTTTTTCTCTATTAACAACATGCTATAATGTTTAACATAATCTAAAAACCATCAATGTAAGCCAACAATTAGAGTTCAAAAAAATATAAATTCTAGAGCTCAAGGGGTTTCAAGCCAAATAGGAGAATGCACCAACACAAGTGCCAGGACAAGGCAAAACACATGGGAGATTTCAAGATTCAAGGCACCGATGCTATAAAAAAACAAGGTACCATTGCTATGCTTATACAAGTAGAACTTTGAGATACAGAGAGGTAGAGACACAGATGCAACAAAAAAATAAGGCACTGGTGCTAGCAAAAAAATTGAGATACTGCAAGCTGCTGATGCCAGTGCATCAAAAACCAAGCACCGGCGCATCAGGTGCAAAAAATAAGCATTCACAGCAGATTTCAACTACAAACTTAGAGTTCCTCAACTCAACCTCCAAGCAACCAATAGGTACCAAATCAAGACATAGACACGTAATAAATGCGAGAAATCTGTACCTCAACTTGGATGCAAGAATCAAACCTCAAACTTTAAGCCATAGCTTCCAAAAATTGTAGAATACCAATAACACCTCCTCGAAGCAAATGGATACAAACCATCATCAGATACCAACTAAGGGTGACGAATACACGAAGAATCTTAAAAGAATCAATATTTGGTAGAAGATTTTCGGATTTGGGGTTGAGAGGAGCTTCCAATGTGAAGGAGAGATGGGTTTTGTGTTTAGTAAAATGAAATCCCAAAATATAGTGCATGTAAATTTAATACCCCATAATTACACTTAAACCCCTATTGTATGTCACATGCTACAACTAACTCCCGAGACTATCACATTATATCACATTGACCCCAAATCATGTTATTATACCAATTATCACATTCTCCACGTTAATAATACTCATTAACTCGAACATTAAAATAAAAGTTCAAAATTTTTCAGGTTCTTACACCAATCAGAATCAAACTTGGCTGGTCAAGGGTGTGTTGTGATCGGCTAGCCTTGCATGGAATTTTATTTTCTAAAAACATCTTATTAATATCTTGAAAACTTCACGAAATTACTTTCTTATGATTATCGCTATTGAGTGAATGTCTTGGACATATGTTGGGTGTTGACTTTAGTTTGGTGTATTTCTCTTGCCTGGTTTAGTTGAAAGAATATAAATCCATATGCATGATTGTGTCATTAAGATGATTAATCCTACTAGTCTCCATGGGCCACATGGATTGTCATCGGTGAAAGGCCGTAGAATCTACTGGTTTTCACAGTTGACATGGACAGCCGTCGGTGAAATATCGTACAAAAATACTAGTACTCATGATCCTCATGAACAATCGTCAATGAAAGGCCGAAAAAATATGTTGGGAGTAATATGAATGCATTGGTTGTCATGGTCTAGCAGATTACATAGTTTCATGTTGATTATTATGGTTTCATATATATAAGAATGGAAACTTTGTTATATTTGGAATGCAATGTATTAAGCCATATTTTATCTAGCATCTTATATGAGTTTCGACTTATATTTTTTGTTAACCTTTTTTATAGCATATGATGTTGAGCCTAAAGGATAAAACTTCAAGTTTGGCCGAGTAGTACATGAGTTATGCTTTCCATTGTATCAGAACAATTTTGTTGGGTATTGTGGGCCCTTTATGATTATTTTAGTTAGTATACTTGGCAATTGATGTAATGGAGAAATGAGTTTGGCAAAATTTTATTTATTTATTTTGGACTGTGTTTGGCTTTATTGTGCTCATTTTATACATTGAAGTTGGGGTGTGACAGGCTTGGGATTGATAATCCATTTGGATGAGGCTCTAGACAGAGAGGCATTTAAGAGATCGAACAATCTAAATGGGTTGGGTAGGAATGAAATTTAAGGATTTGAAATTCGCAGTTTTTTCATCTTTTTCTGCGGATGTGATGGGGATTTGGAGATCGACGACGTGGCAGAGTTCCTGGAGGAACTGACAACAATGGCCATAGGGGTTGGTCGAGACGACGTGGGCTAGGAGGCGAGGCTCCCCGTAGACGGCGAGGTTGGTGATGAGGAATTGGTCGGAGTGGTGGAGGGAACTCATGTTAGGAGGTGAAGACCCATTCGATTGCCCGTCCATGTTGAGAGTGCCTCAAACTACCGATAGTAGGCTAGCACTATCAATAGTAGGTGTTTCTAGATTTTTGCGTAGCAGCTGGAACTATCGACAATAGGCTGGTATTATTGATAGTAAGTGTTTTGACTTTTTGGGTAGAGTCTGGAACTACTGATAGTAGGCTGGTACTATCGATATTAAGTGCAGATTTGCAAGATATGTTTTCCTAATCAAATTAGGTTACTATCTTTTCCTATTGTTTAGGGATTTGTTATAAATATCTTTGAGAGGTTTCTATTGAGAGATTATAGAAACTTTCAAGAGAGAGAGAGAGAGAGAGACGAGAAAACACAACTCTCAAAAAGATTGTGAGAAAACTTGTACTCACTGATTCGATTCATAGTGGACTGGTGTGACTCCTGTGATTTTTTCTTGTGTTGAAGTTTTTCACGTATATCTTGTGTCTCGTTTCTTTTTTTGTTTTTTGTTTCTATTACGCATGTGTGATTGTTTTATTTTTCGTTTTGTGACTCATTGATCCTAAGATCTGTAAGGGGAATTGTGGGATTGAACGCTATTCATTCAATTTCCCAACAACTCAACATGGACGTCAACAAAGATTTGATCGTTAGTGCCCAACCCGATGGAGCCTATGGGGAAGTTGAAGATCGGTGGGCGGACGGGTTTGAGACTAATTTGACAAGCCATTAATTCAACCTCTATTGCCTCAATCACAAATCTTGATTTGTTCATTTGGGTGATATAGAAATAATCAGTTTGGATATGTATGGAAGCGTGAACGTGTTTTTGTTTATGTTTTGTGTTTATAATTGTAGTATGCCGAAATACACAACAATAGACCTTCAGCCTGCGATCATCCTCAACCCATTTGTGCCAGGCACGATTTGGGCTAGGCCCAAGAACTATATTACTGAATCTTAGTTTATAGGTTGCACAACCCATATGATCTTCAGTCATTCTCTCACAGCCCTTCACTTACATGGTCGGTGTCTATCTTCGGTTACTCTCAACCCTTGATCATACTGAGTTCGGCAATACCACGTGGAGGCGTACTCTCCACATTTCGGATTAATGTGGAAAAGGTTGTGCAAACATGCCTGCCTAATCCGCATGGGTATGGGGCATGTGGCAGCATCTCCGTGGTTTTCAAACCACCACCTACATTCTTGATCGAAGGCACCGACGGACAATTGGGTTTCTACTCTATAAATACTCCAAGAGCACTCCTACCTCAGGTACACACATACACGCTCGCACTAAACTCTACTTTCAAGTTGCTATGCTGTTACTAAAGGTTAACTTGATCGTTTGAGTGCTCATTGGAAATCCAACCCTGGTCGGTACTAATTTAGTATTGAGTATTTTACAAATTTAACTAAATGGTTCACGACGAGGTGCTTTTGAGAAGTCAAATCAAATTTCAGACTCCACAGTAATGGAGGTGAGAAGGTGGGATGGAGAATACTAACTTGTTTGATTTTCCTAAGTACTTGTCCATGTAAAAATATAGTTTGGTAGAGTTGGAACAATGTTATGTACTGCGGTGGACAAAAAACGATGTCCGTAAGCTTACGTACCATATCGACTAATGTACCGGCTAATATCGGGCTATACCGGTACCAATTAGTACGATTTTTTAAAATTTTTAATTAATCAATTTTTAATAATTACACATAAATTAAGACAATAAACATGATTAAGCCTCAAACTTAGTTAGTATGTGGAGTAAAACTATTTATTTTTTTATGTTTAATGATTTATTTTTAAGTTGTAAGGCTATATATTTTATATGCCAAATATGATTCTTTGATAAATAATATTTTTTGAGAAATGAATATTACTTTTTAGTAATAAATCCGAAACAATACACATGAATTTACCCGTATTGATATGTACCATACTAGTAATAAGAATGGTATAATTGACAGTATGAGATTGATAACTTTGATAAAAAAAATATGAACTCAGTAAGTGTACGAAGATGTCAAAAAAAAGTTCAACATAATTTGAGTTTTTTCCCCTTAAAATGACATCGACGTTCATAATTATTGCTGCAGAAGGGGTTAAAGCAAAAATGATACACACACATCACTTTTACACAAAATGACGTAGTTTTGAATAATGTGTAAAAATAATGTACAAAAGTGATGTGTATGTAGCACTATTGGGGGTTAAAGTGGCACATTCCTGTATTTGAGGAGGCCAAAGTGATTCAATTTTATTTTTTTGGGAGCTAAGTGATTTTGGGCGATATTTAAGGGGTGTGAGAAATTAAAGCCATAGATTGAAGAGGTAAAACTTGTAAAACTGAGAATACATATCCCTGTGTCAGCCCTAGTATACTAGTCGATGAGGAATCCAAACCACCCCAAAATCGTAATCTAAATCGAAAAACACTCAGCAGCTCCGGCAACGATCGGTGATACGGCGACGATAAGAACACGTACTTTTCTCTCTCCCTATCTTCATCGCCTTTGCTCTCGTCGTCTCTCTCTCTATCGACGCATTTCTCTTTCTGGTTGTTTTAGGGTAATTCAGATGCTTAAGCATATTTCATTTGGGGTCTAGTAATAGAAGTATTAAACAATTTGGGGGCCTTCCTTTAGCATTTTTTTGAGGGCCTGAAGGGTTGATTTCTAGGCTTCTGCTCAGGCGCGGAGCTGGTTATGAGAGAAATGTTTGGATTTTAACGATACTAGTTGACGTTGAAGAATTAGACATCATTGTGCGCTTTTGATATATACGTTTTAAATACTGAAGAAGAGGGTAGCAATTCTGACTCAATGATGTGTCTAATTTGGGATGTGGAGTCCTTATATCTAGAATGCTTATCTTATTTGGTGTTCAAAATATTTTCCTTCTGCGTAGCAATCAAATAAGTCTGTGAACAATTTAAGAATGCCAGTGACTAAGTTGTGAATTTTTTTTTTCACGCGCTAAGTTGCCAGGAAATGGAGAAATGAGGATACATCTTACTTGGGTTTTACTTTACTATATTTTCATTATATTTTGTGATCATTTTGATTCTGTGGCTCATTTTGATTCCGTGGCCTTCTATCGGGAACAAGCTAAGAATGTAACAGCTAAGCCAGAGGACAAGTCTTTTGCATTAAGTTCTGAAGAAAATGAAGACACTTTTGGTTATGATTTCATAGAGATCCATTCGAGGAACATGGGTACTAATTGAAGTGTCGAGCCTCTTATTTGATTACGGATATTCAGCAATGGATTACTGATATTTCTTATGTACCAGATCGCTCTATTATTGTTTTTGTTCTGATAAGAAACAGCGAAAATATGTTCACACAACGTGCAAAGTGGTCACCCCCCCTACACGACAGAATGGGCCAAGGGGGCACAACCTTTATACAATGGACACTGTAGAAGGGAAAAGAGACAAAAATAAAAGCAGAAGTGAAATTATGAGGTCACACCTCGAATACAAACGAAAAAGCATCCACATCCCTATTACAAGGTTCAAAAGATAACCAGACTCCAAATTTGAAATGTTCAATAATGCACCATCACCACAAAATGTGCCTTCTTGGTTCCGACATTGAACTCCACTTACCTTACCAGTAGTGACCCCAAAGTTGACGCTGGGATGCTTATTCTTGCAGTATTGCTTGAACTCATCCATGATAAAAAAAAAAAACCACAAATATTTTTGTCTAGGGTCTATCCCAGTTTTGTCTACCAACTGCACAACCTTCTTCTCGCAACGCATCGCATCCCAATAGGTCCGTTCTCCTTTAGCCTTCACCGTTGACAGTGCATTGAAGCCTCTTTAATTCAATTTCCTGCCAAGTCACATGACTTTTCTTATTGCTGGAAGAATTTATATCAATAACTTCAGCTTTACAACTGCACTCAAGACATCTTCGTCACCCTTCTTACTACTTTTTTAATCTGATCTTGACTCAGACATCCACCCTTGTTTTGTCTTCTGGAAAACATCTCGACAATACAGGTAGCTTTATCTATCTCATGGGAAATAGGAAGCCTTGTCAGCATAAATAGGTGTGGTCACTTCTCCTTTGCGGGTCTTCTCTTGTAATTCAGTCTCTAATATGATTGTTTTGATAACAACAATCTGCCTCCTTTTCTTCATCATAAAAGGATTCAAAAAGCTTGCGTGCCTCTTAACGTAACGTATTTATGTGGTCCTTGGCTACTGGTAGCGTCGAACTCTCTTGACTAATGATACCTTTCAAGAAAGGAGGCTAATTGATATGTTCTCCCTCAATGGTGTATAATGTGTAGGAGGAATGAAGAGTACTTCAATCGCCATTTTTTCATCGCTTTGGGTTTTTCCCTTGGCCTCAAGCATTTCGATTGGTGGATATTTATTGGGTGGCCCCGGATAAGATTTTGGTAGCTAAGAAGGCAAAGGTGGTGCGGATGTGGATGATTTTCCCTCCTTTGGGTTATTTAGTTGAAGCATAATGTTAGGACCTGCGAAGATAAGTTTGACTATATTTAGTCGAAATGGAGTTAGAGTATGTCCTTTGTCGTCCTTTCTTGCATCGGTGTTTCCCCCTTTTTAACAGATTCCATTATTGTTGACACCAAAGATTGGAGGCCCTTGCGTGTTATGTAGACAAAGTCTTTTTGTGATTTCTTAGTTGTATTGTCTCCAGAGAACTGTTTGTCCATTTTTCTGCTGTCAGCCCTTGCAACGAGCCCCTGACACTCGTTCCCTTACTGGACGTCCATTGTGTCATTGTCTCTTCTGATAGAGTTTTGGATAACCCCAGCTGAGGCTAAACCAACATCTATTTATGCCCACTAATAGCAGACTGCCCAACCCTCAAGCTAAAGCACTTCAGAATCTCCACCTCCATATTCTCATCGCAATACTCGTGATTAATTTGAGTCATCCCTTCATTGAGAAGCAACCTACAATGAGGTTCTTTAGGTTCTTTATTTCTCCTTTCCTATTTAACTTTTTTGGGTAAGTAATTTTTTGTTTGCCTATGATGTCACTTCTTATTTTGTATTGAACACATTAATGTGTGCGGTTAATGTTGCAATGAATTTCCGTTCAAAAGCTCTAGGATGTGTACTTAGTCTGATGTTGTTTTTAATTTCTACAATCATAGAGCTTTCTAGGGTAATTAATCTTTGGTATGTTGATTGGTTTGATTGGTTTTCTTTTTTTATTTCCCTTTGAGCACATCCATGCTTTTTGTCACTTTTGCAATGGATTTCCATTCAAACACGATGGCCAGATGTTTAGTCTGATGGTGTTTTTGCTCCCTGTCTCATTGTCTTTTTCGTTGAAATGGCATTCCAACAGTTAGTTGGCAAGATTGAAGTTATAGCAGCTGTGTGCTGTTTAATATTTTAAAGATTTAACATTTCGTTTTGCGGTTTCAGAATTGATGCCATGATTTTCTGCTGGATCAGAGATATTGTAGCTGAGATCTGCTGCTGATGAGTTTTATGGATCATATATCTGGAGTCGTCTTTATGTTTTGACTTTTGAGCATATTCTGTAACAAGAAACAATTCCAGATGGAAATATTGTCCTGTAATTTGTAAATAACACAGATTCTGGTACTAGTATATTGGTTTCGACAACTTTGGCTGCAATTTGATGTTTTGAATTGGATTGATAGTTGTTCTTCATATCTCCTCTTTTTCCACCTTTAAATATATAATCGCACTTTGTGGGGAATTTGTAGATTTGAATCGGTTATATTGGGAAAGAGAAAGACTTGAACTTTTTGATTCTGGTTGCTTGATCACCTGAATTCTGGGAAACTCTGGCTACCCTGTCAACTATGGAAAGCTTAGCGCAACTGGAGGCATTGTGTGAAAGGCTTTACAATTCACAGGACTCTGCTGAACGTGCTCATGCAGAGAATACTTTGAAATGCTTTTCAATGAGTGCGGATTACATTTCACAATGCCAATACATTCTGGATAATGCCTTGACCCCATATGCACTTATGCTGGCTAGTTCAAGCTTGTTGAAGCAAGTGACAGAGCAGCGGCTACCCTTGCAGCTTCGACTTGATATTCGTAATATTCTTGTTTGCTTGCATAAAACTTTGCTTATGAATTAGAAATGACGAAGCTTTGATTTTCTGACAAAGCTTTATTCTTCTTCTTGCTTGCTTTATTTCTTTCTCTGCGTAGTTTAGTCATTGACATCTAATCTATGATTTCTGTATTATTTCGTACGCGATAACCTATGTTCCCATATCAGTTATTCACTTTGTCAACAATCTGGGTCATATCGCATCCTCAATAGTCTTCATCTTTAGTCTACTTGTGATAAGAATTTGATTGTTTTTTCATATTAGTCAAGGGATGAGGAATTCCGTAGATCGTAGACATTCTTATGATGGACAACTTGCAATTGCAAGACCTAGAGCCCCCCCTTCTTTTTTCTTTATAGTGTCTGATAGGTGATTAGTTTACTTTATGTGAATACATCCGATATCCATTGTGGTTGATATTTTCTCAATTGATTTATTTGCACTTTTTCTGAAGGAATCTATCTCATAAACTATCTGGCCACCAGAGGACCTGACTTGGAGCCCTTTGTAATTGGATCCATAATTCAACTCTTTTGTCGTGTTATAAAGTTTGGGTGGTTGGATGATGACAGCTTCAGGGATGTGGTCAAAGAATCGATGGACTTTTTGAATCAGGTAATGAGTTACTCATGCTTGGATACTGCTAGGCATCATTATATTTACAGTAGAATGGATATAGAGTTTGAGTTTCAATGATGCTTTTGCAATTTTTATCTAGTAAGACATTGAATAAGCTAGGTAATGTATCTTCTTGCGTCATGAATTGTTGCATGTGTTTTGCTGCTTTTCTCTCGCTGATCTTCCCCTTCTTCCTGTGGGTACATCTCGTGATTCAAAGTGGTTTGTTTTAGATCTTGAAACCAATCTTTGGGTGTTGATGTCTTTCGATTATCTTCATCAATTGATGCATCTCAGGGGAAACCTTGCTTCGATGACTACTTTCTGTAGAAATGTTGAAAGAAACTTATGAGTTCGTCCTCGTTATTTTAAGAGCTTCCATTATGAAGGCCTTTTATCGGAGTCTAACTTGTGGGTTAATTTGCTGCTGGTACGATTGCATGTCTACAATTCATGACTAACTAATTTAAGTAGGTTCCAAGTTTAGTTCTATATTTAGTTGGGATTGTGCTGGTCATATGTTAAGTTTAGTTATTCAGTCTTTGTCATTTAGTACCTTTAGGGCAGTTTCATTGGTGACATTTGGAGGCATATAAATTTACAATCAGGAGCAGTCCAAGGGCTTGTTTGTGTCCATGTCATAACTGTTTTCTCTTCCCCTTTTTCGCTTTTCTAGATTACAATATTATGTAAAAATTGCAACTAGAGGTAACTCTATATAATGAATAAGGTTTAGCCACTTTGAGATCGTACAACGTCTTATAAAACTGAGATTAGGGTGCGAAGTCTAAGGAATTTTAGCTGGTAATATGGAGAATTCCTTAATTCTCTGATGTCCCAACATCACATGTGAGCAGATGTATCAAGTTCTGTATTTTAAGCATGACCAGCCTTTGATTTCCTGGGGTATGATCTTAGGACCATAATTCTGTAGCCTACCTATTTCCCATGTTCATTTGGCGTTTAGTTAATCAGTCGTTTTCTCTGCAAGTCTTGTGACTCATCCCTTCAATATCCGAGTGAATCACAATTGTTTTGCCTTTTAAAACTCCCAACAAACAATATTTAGTTTTGGTCGGCCAAGGAATCACTGCAGTTTTGCTCTTGAATTTTGAGGATTATCCTCCATTAGATTGCTAGGTGGCACATCCTTGAAAAACTTATTTTGAGCATCTTGTATACCACTCACATCTGAATGTTAATTGTGGAAACAAAAAATTTTCATAACATCCGAAGTGGGTAATGGTGATAGGATTGCCTTTTTTTTTTTTGTTTTTTTTTAATTATGTGGGTGTTTTAGACTTTGTCCTTGCTAGTCTCTTGAGTACTCTCCCCTCTGACAGATGAGGTAATTATGGGGCTTGCCCTGTGGTAGGTGGCACATCCTTGAAAACCTTATTTTGGGCATCTCTTATACTACTCACATCACATCTGAAAGTTAAAATTGTGGAAAATGCAATTTTCATACCATCGGAAGTTTTTGTTTGAGGTAATGGTTACAGGGTTACCTCTCTCTATTTTTTTTTTTTTTCATGATAATGAGGGTGTTTCAGACTTCGGCCTTGCTAATCTCTTGAGTACTTGAAGTCCGCCTTTTGGCAGATGCAAGGTAATTACTGGGCTTTCCCTGTGGTAACCTCAAGCAGGAGTAAGGAAGGTAATTTCACCATTGGTTCATCGCTCAAGATTCAATCACTAGACCTCCCATATGGGAATTCTAAGCTCTAGCCAACTTGTACAACTAATTGTTTCTCTTGGGATTGACTTCACCTCATGATGTACAAACGCTGGGGACTTTGGCACCGAAGAGGGCATTAAGTTTGATTTAGGGTGGTTATTCGGTGATTTGTATGGTTTTGGGAAAGAGAATGAACTATAGAAGTTTTGTTGTTGAGTCATTAAATGTTAAATTCATTTAATGTGGAAGATAATGTGTATTTTTTGAGTTATTGTGAATCAAAACAACCGTGATGGAATCCAAAAAGATATTGGAATTATAGGAGCGAGGAAACAAGAAAAAGAGAAAACAGAAGATCTCTCAATTGTAGTACTAAGTTGCAATTCTTATTTTGATATTCACTAATTCGGTGTCTATAAGCCCTGTTGTGGATGTTCAAGGTTTGGCCCTGCGGAAAATAAATCTCAACCTTCAAAAGGGATCGATATGAATCCCTAATTAATCTTCCAGTATAACTAGCTTAAATGAGAATAACTAAAATGGTGAATGCAATGCAATAAGTACCATTTGCTCACATTAGGGACTTGCTATCTTACTGTGGACGAGCTTCCGTCACTTTAAATACAATCTTCTCTATGCTACATGTGTGTGTGTATTTTCTACCATTTTTATTATAAAATAATCAGTTGTGGAGCCACCTCAAGCCAACTTCTCAGATCATTATCTTTTGTGTCACAAAATTATATACATATGTTTTGGCTTTTCTCTTTTCTTGTGAAGAATCTATGTCTCTCCATTACTTGGCCCTCGACATTGTTTACTCCATTAACTTATATTTCTGAAATGTTTGTTGGAAGAAGATGGACCATATACATTTAACTGATTGGGTCCAATAATGGTTGTAATTCATGATAACATCATATGATTAAGTGAATGTGTAATAGATTGATGTAATTGTGAAAGTTTGTGCCAAAAAAATTCAAGCGAAGTAGTTATACGAAGAAACACACTAAATATAATGTGCAATATACGGTTTACAGGATTTTTTAGTGTGGCCAATGTATATCTTATTTTTCCAATTTAGAAAGACATAAAGCTGTACTTTAATGATGCCCCCACTTGCTTCGGATTCTCTCTACTCCAATGTTCCTCCCACTTTATAGGGAGATATACATAATTACTCCTTAGATCACAAAATGTATTATGTTATTGTACTTTTTAATAGAAAGGACCACATTAAATTACCTTCTTTTGGGCTTCTTCAGTTAATTGGTGTCTTATTTTTCCAGATTAAAGTACCATCATAGAGTATAATTGTTATTAATGTGAATTCATCTCTCGCATCATATCTAATTGAGTAGACGTGGTGATATTACTTTGTGATGGTCCAAGGTTATGCCTTCTGAGAAATATCATGATCATCCTATCGTATGTCATGATCTGGAGTGATGACAAGTTCTAGTTTCTCCAAGTGTAGGATCGAGTCACAACGATTTGGCTCTCCACCAAAATGTGGGATAAGGGGGCCTATGTTTTTGCTCTCCCTGATAGTGGGGAACCTCAGTTTTCGGGAGAAGAGATCCTTCCTTTTTTTCCCCTCCATTTGGAATTAATAATGGACCAAGGATAGAGAGTTTCTGGAGTTCTCAAATTGATATGTAATACAATACAGTCAAAGCCCCGAGCAGATAATACTGACGACCGACTGCAGAAAAATTGACTTGTATGGGGGATTTGTATGCGTGGGTGCAGCATTTTCATGACGAACAAAGGAAGAGTTTTTATCTTTAAAAGTGAACTACTTGCAGACATTATTCTACTACCTTTTTGTGTCAATCAACTGGACATGGTAATTCCTAGCTGGATTTTGGAAGTGCAAAACCTTCATGGATGTTTCCATTGATTACAATAGTACAAGAGATTAAACGGATAAATTAACATCCGTGGCACCCCCATTTTAAGTCGGCTCAATTTTGATGAAGATGATTAACCAAAAAAAGAAAAAGAGTAAATAATAGTGACTGAACTGAACATAATGAAATCCGTAGTACTTTAGTGCGCGTATCAAATTCTTGTACTTTTTAAAAAGCAAGTGACTGGGAAAAGATTAATGATGTGCTCATAATCTTCTTTGTTGACACTTACAAAATGCAAGGGAAACTAAAAAGAGTGTTTTCCCTTGCAAGGACATCTTTGATATTCCTTTTTACCTATTTTTCTGTAATTTAAGCATTGTATTTGCATCTTCTTATTTCTTATGTTGTTGCTGTCTATGAGTCTATTTAACTTTCAAAGTTAATGCGTTTCTTAATATGAAAATGTTTCTCCTTGATATCATTACGTGAGTTACCACATAGGGTAGTTTATACACACCTAGTGGAATGGGACTCTGAATGAACACGTAACAAAATTATTAGTTGAGTAATCACGTAAGATCCTTGTTTATATAGTCACGGTGGGATGGAACTCTTAGTGAACACTGTTAGAAACATCAATAATGTAATGTTTCATTCCCTAACTTCCATCACTAGAGCAACACATGGTTTTCAGGAACAGGAAATGCATGGAAAAAATTGCAAGTCAAGTTATGAGCTAGTGTCGAATATCTATGATGATGGTTGTTGCTGTTATACAAATGTCCTTTAGTATAATCTGTCTTTGAAAATCAATGTCTTAGAAAAATCTCTGGGAATTTGTCATCTGAAGTATCAGGATGCCTTTGGAAAAGGCTTTACTTTACTTGAGTGTTCTTATGTGTGTAGTTATTTGAGTGGTTTTAATAGAAAATCTGTCGACAAAGTCGAATACTGCTTGATGCAAGCTCTCCTGGAACTGGTAAAGTGTAACTTACACTCAGATTCTTTATCAATTCAGTGCCTCGTTATTGTATTGACAAGGCATTAGGTGCAATGTGTGTGTCTGGATAAAAATTAATGTATAGGTAAGAGTGAAAGAAATGACACTGTGATGAAAGATATATGTTACTTAATTTACCACAAAAAATTTCAACGTCAAAATCTATCTTTGTTTGATAGTAGCGAGTATCCTTAGTTCACATTCTGAATAACGGAGTAAGATGGGTCTTTGCTAACCAAGCAATATCTAATTTACCACCTTATGTGGTGCACCACAGCAACTTCAGATTACTGTCTCTGAATGGGGCACATGTTGCCACTGAATTAACAGTGTTCTTAACCGTTGCATTCTAGTACTGCCGAAGTTTAAGTTGTCTGCGAATACTACACGTAAACTTCATCATACTTAACGGTTCCTGTTGACGAAGGGGATGCTAGTGTAGTGGACTAGGAGTTATGCGCCATTGTTAATTGTTGTAACTAGATACTGTCCACTATCCACAGTGGTGAACTTTTGTGGTGGGTGTTGGCTTGCTGAAGGAAAGAAGCTTAGACTGTAACGGAAATCCTTCGACATTTGTTCCTTACAACTTGCAGTTTCTTGGAAACAGTATCAAGTGTGGAGAAAGAAAATCAATATAACTGAAGAGTAAATGTGAGATAAGTTGATCGGAGTACATTTTCTGTACAATTTGGTACAGGTGCACAAACCAGATCTTAGTAGATGACATTTTCTTTCTAAATGCCATGGTGGTGGTGTGTTTGCAATTCGTTCTTCCGTTGGTTTTAATTATTCCTTGTGTGCTTATTTCTTGTATGGTTCTTGGAAGGGGCATAGCCTGTCTCGACTTACGAGAGTCGTTCCACATATTTTCATAACAAGTTACTGTTGCTTGACCTTTCTAAAAATTATTGGGAAAGAAATCAAGATAAACGAAAGGCAAATGTGCGGCATTGGTGATTTTTTCCTTGAACGACGAGTTACAAATACTCATTACGTCCTTTATTTTGAGTGATGTTTCCATATGGTTTCAGAAAAAAGGTTAGTGGGTTTTACTGTCATGGTTCAGATGCATTGTGCAAGTCTTCATTATGTTTCTGTTGCAGTGTTTCTCTAGAGTTTTGTCGTGATAGAAGTCTGCAATTTGTTTTAATGTTAGGCGAACTGTCCAAAGCGTTGTGTACTTATTAGGCAGGTTACTGTAAAGAGGCTATTACCTTGTAATGTGCTCTTATGATTTCATTGCTTCATTACCTGACATATTCTGCTGTAGAACACATTCTGATTGGTGAAAAATAGGGGTAGAAATAAGGGACAAAGTTTCAAAGTAAACGCTATGCATTTCCATATAACATGAAGCCGTACCTATGGCATAAACCATGAAAAGGGCAAGACAGATTAAATGTCAAACTTTAGGAGAGTTCATATCCTCAGTTACTACTTGAAACAGCTGTTAGATACATTCCAAGGACTCGTAATATTTCCTAAGATGAGTATAGTTCTTAGTGTCGTCATTTTCTTGTTAAGCCTTTGCCTATGAGACCAATGTGTTAAGGGTTTGTTTGAACGCGTAGTAAAGGGTGCATTTTTGTTTGCTTTAATATGACTGAAGAACAAGATTCAATATCTTAATATTCTCCTTTTTATTCAACACATCAGCTACACTTCCAGAAAATAAAGAAAAGGGTAAATTTCACTAACACCCTGTGAGGTTTAGATTATGTTCAAATGGCCTCCTCACATATGAGAAATGACTTCCCCCTCCCTCAGGTTTTGCATTTTCATCTTAGTTAGCTCCATCCGTTAGTTAGTCCGTTTACTATCAAATTATGATAAAATCATCCCTAGAAGTTACAAATATCAAATTTAACATTCAATAACCTTATATATCTACTATTCTGCTGTTTTTCTTATATCTTTTCTAATACAAGTTTCACCGTAGTCATTAATTAATCTTCGTGACTCCTTAGTAGTTGGTAATTTTCTTCTGAAACCTATGAATCAGTATATATGTTTTTGCTCATGTATATCCAAACTCTTTGTGCAACGTATTTATTTTGTATAATTATGATATGATATTGTAACCCTAAAATTAATCAGAAACGAATGTAATTTTGTTTTCACTTATACACTAATCCTATAAAATAAACAAACACGCGCAAGATTAATTTTGAATGTACATGGGCAAAAAACACATATATTTACTTCTAATAATTTATTGATTCTGATAAATGGCAATAAATGTAGGAGATCATTTAATGATTACTGAGCACAAAGTTTAAGTATGCAGCGTAACCACAAAATTCGGTGGGAGGGAATGCCAATATTTTTCACCCATACACTAATCTAATTTGTCTAGAGTATTCTTTACCTATATCTTTGGCTATATCAGTGAGCATGACTTGTTTAGTTGTTTGGTACAAATTTAAATTGATCTTAAAATGTACCTTGATGTTTTGTTGTCTCCCAATATTCACATTCATATAGGAACAAAATATCAAAGTTGCAATTGAAAGTAATGTAATTTTCTAACCAACTTCTTTACCAAATACTTCACGGAAAATAGAAGAGTTATAGCAAAAAAATGCTACCAGTTGATTTTCATGGATTTCACTTGATTATAGTTATGAACACTAAGTTATGCTAACTCAGATTTCAGAAGAAAATTATCGACAACTATGGACATTAAGATTTAACAAATGAATATGATGGAACTTGTGTTAGGAAAGATGAAAGAAAAACTGGGGAGGAGTACATATATAACGACCTGTTTGTTAGCGGTCAAAATTTTGAAAAGGATATGGTGGATATAGTAAGAGGGAGAATATAGTAGAAGAGGAGATTTATTACAGAGGGGTGAATAGTTATAAATGATTTGTTTGAGTGTTTTTTGAGGAAGTAGGATATGGTAGATATGAGTAGGTGGATTACGTTCTCGTATTAATTACATTTGCATAAATAGAAGGGAGATATAGAAGGGGATAAGATATGGATAGGGGGAGGGGTGGAATAATTATATTTTCCTCCAGGCGGATAAAATAGTACCCGGATATCATACCCGAGGTGCAAAGAAGTAAACAAATCCCGGATAAGACAATCCGGATAGCCATATCCGGGGTGATATGCGATGGACCCTTCTTTGACGGCTAACAAATAGGCCTTAAGGTTATTGAGGGTTAAATTTCATATTTAATAAATTTCAGGGATGATTTCATATAATTTTCTAGTTGACTTAGCAATCGATTAACGAATGGGGCTAAGTGAAAAAAATGCAAACCTCAGAGACGGGACAGTCATTTCTCGTACGTGAAGGGTACATACAATATAATTGAAACCTCAGGGGGAGTTAGTGAAATTTACACTAAAGAAAATGTATTTTTCTTTTATGTGGACGATCACGAATAAGCATATCTAGCCACGTAAATAGCATTCATATTTTGGGTAGGTGATGTACTTGTAGTGGCATATGTTTGTTTGACTAGCGGAGTTGGTTTTCTTTAACAAATTTGGTTTATGTCATGGTTCCTACTTGTTTTTGTTCTCTCTGCAGTTGCAATCAAACCTTCCTTTTCTGTATAACAACTTATCTCTTTATCAACCTCTTGCAGTCAACATTTCACTACGCCATTGGCCTGAAGATTTTGAACCAACTCATTAGTGAAATGAATCAGGTATGTCTTGAAATTAGTAGGTCTAGAGGGCTTTGTGGTGTTTATGGAGCTTTTTATTTTATTTTAAATATCTGCTTTAGATGAAGTTGGAGCATATTTTTTGTTCCCTGTGTTTTATTCTCTTTCATGTTTTTATCTTCATAGTTTTATCATCTTAACACGTTATATTTGTTTGTATTACTAGAGTTCTCGCTTCATATGTTTTTCTGCTGCTTCTTATTGCCTTTTTTTCACGTGGTTCTTGGGTTTACATTTTGTAACGTTAATGGTTAATCACATTTTAAAGAGCTTTTGGCCATTTAGTTCTCCACACCATTTGGATCCAGACTGAAGTAGATTTTTCAAATTAATATTTTTGCCTCTTCCTTAGATTTTGGACTTTAATCAATTAAAGGGGTGCAATTTGAAAACAATTAGTTTTGATCTTGCCTAACTTGTGGAAGATGGGTATGAGTTTGTGGGTTTTTGATAGTCGTCAGGCTCTTTTTAGAGTTGGTTGGAGCATCACATTGTTCTTATAGTTGAACTTGAATACCTTTTGCCCTCCTTTTGTATTTCTACTTCAAATATTATTTAGCTTCCAAACGAACCAAATGGAAACCTGTGTCCCAAGCAGATAGGTATCCTTCTTTTTATTGCAAAATCTGACCTTAGTTAAGGTCTAATGGTTTGAAAAGTTGGTGTTATGTAACACATCCGCAGATGCCTAGTCCTAAAACTACTGACATAGTGATCTGACGGAAATTCACAAGTGTAATGGTGTTGCATGACAGTATCAGCTGTTCTGTAACGGTTGGCTGGTGGTAATCGAGCCGTTTTAGTCATTGTCAACAGAAAATACAAAGAATTACTTATACTTGCAAAGGGGAGTCTGCAATGTCGAAAGGCAACACCGCCTAAAAAACAAAGAAGTTTCCTCAAAATGGGTTTAAAATAGTACGCGTATAGTAAATGTATTGCATTAAGAATAGAAATAAAGAACAGTAGCCACACACCATTATAAGAGCTAGGGTTTCGTATGCTTTGGGACAAAACTCTCTTGGTTGATGGTCCCGCTGTTTGTGCCTTGAGTGCAACTTGTTAGTTATGATCCGTTGTTTACTTCTCTACGTGCAGGCCAGGGGTCGTGCATGGGAGTATTGTCCGTCCCACATTGATTAGTTATTACCTCCAAAACTAATATATGACCCTGGGCAGCCCCTCCCTTCATTGCCAATTCGTTTTGAGTTGGATGCTTTAGCAAGGCCAAAACACCTCATTCTATGTTCACATTTCTAATTCTCTCTGTTGTATAGTACACTCTTACCACGAAACAATCTTAACTTGCTCATTGCATCTGTACTCATTTTCTTTACATGTTGCTGTTAAGTTGCCTAACTTTCTGTAACTTATCTCGTTGCTGGTCTTAGAGGAATTATATAAAATTTCTCTCAATGTTTTGTTCATAAATTGTATTGCTATAGCTGGTTTTATTACTACTGATTTTTAACCCTTTTGACTCAAATTGTCCTCTTCAGCTAGCTTAAAATTCTCTTTGATCTTTGCTTGTGTCTTCTTAGAGCCTTATTTTCGACACTGCTAGTTCCAAGCTTGGAGATAGGAGGAGGGCTGTGCCTTAGGTTTCCGGACAACTAGCACGTAAAAGCCCCTTCATCTGTTATGAACATGATTAGGCAGTTGGGAGGGATGTTGACATCAAGGATGCCATCAAGTCCTAATTTCCTACCTGCAAACATTCTCTTCATTGCACTTTGCACCTGAACTTCTCTTCTGGGATAGAACTTGTCTTCATTAATTTCATCCTGGCTACCATGTTCCTCTCCTCAGCTTTCTAAATGTTCCGCTCAAAGTTGTCGTCCAACTCTTAAATCTCAAAGCCGGGTCATCGCCACCACTACTGTACCGGCTGCCGCTGCTGCTTTTTCAAGCATTCTACCCTGCCCCTATTGTTCCACTAATAGATACCCTATCATTTTTGCTTACTATTGCAATCTTCATTGTTCCATATAGTGACCAAAACACTTATTTTGCTAGATGGGGTGAGACCAAAACACCTTATTCTATGTTCTTGCAAGTTGCAACTATGCTTAATTGGTATTACCCCCCTTTTATGGATGTTCTCATTTCTAATTCTCTCTCTCGTATTGTACACTCTTACCCCAAAACAATCTTGACATGTTCATCACACTTGTACTCTCTTTCTTTACATGTTGCTGTTAAGTTGCCTAACTTTGTGTAACTTATCATGGTGCTGGTCTTGGAGGAGTTATATAAAATTTCTCTCAATTTTTTGTTTCTAAATTGCATTGCTATAGCTAGTTGTTGAAATGTTTAGGTAGGTGTGGTGCTTTGGTTAAGAAAGTTATCTAATTGATGATGACTAGCCAAGTGCTTGAAGAGCGACATGTATGGAGGTATTAATTTAACAAGTCACACAATGAAGTTGTTGTATAGACTGATTGAGTGTTGCTTGAGAGTGGTAACAACAGTGTCAGTGAATCAGTTTATGTTTATGTCAGGTAAATTAGCTATGGGAGGCAATTTACTTACTGATAAGATTTAACAGTGGAGTATAGTTGATAGATTTTCTTTTGGTAGTTTTATTTTAGGAAAGGCTTATAATAAGGGCCCTGAGGCATTATTGTTGGTGGGTGTTGGAGAGGAAGGAACAAAGGGGTGAAAAAAGCGGTTACATCTGTGGCAGATGCATGATGACGCTATGACTAGATCTATATAGGAGACTCACGATCAGGTTTGATGGTGTTTTTCTTCCTTAGGTGATGTTTCTTAGAGAATGAAATTGTGGGACGAGTTAATGCTGAAGTAGAAATTTGGAATAGAGCTAAAATAAGTAGAAATAAGCCTAAATACATTGAATGATATTTTTAGTAACAATAGAAGTACTAAAACCAAAGCATATTAAAGATTTAAACAATATGAGATATGAGAAAGTGAAAATTCTCGCCAAAAACCGAGGACCATGCGACCCATAAATTGAAATTGGTTGGCTTGAGTTGGGAGGTACTTCTGACGTGTTAATCCACGGATGAATGCCTGCAAAATTGGAAGCATTTTAATGTAATAATTCAGTGCTTGGGATTTTTGGTACATGTTGAATAACTTGATACACATAGTTGGTTCCATTTCCTAACAGCTTAAACTTTTGGGACTATTGGTGACTTAATGTGGCATCAGAGCTCAGGTTGGGTGAGGTTTTGGATATATACATCTCCACGTGCAAGACGGTGCTTCATGTGAGGGATGACGTTGAATAGATTGATATATATTGTTGGGCCCATTACTTGACAGCTTAATTTTTTTGCAAAATTGGTAACATAACATTGCAAAATGTTGGAGACTGAAATAGAATGAATGTAACTGAATGAGGATGCTAAAATAAATACGTGGTAAGACGAGGTGAGAGTTGAGATACAAAAACACGGGGTGTTGTGATGAACAGGATATGCATTTAAAGGACCCATGTTGTGATTGGGATGGAATCTTATTTTAGTTTATTAACTCCTCCGTTTGGTCCACTACACAATATCATTACCACTGAACATCATCCAATATCATTCTGGAGATATCTAATCAACTCATTCAGAGCGACAGTGAGTTGAGGATAATCCGTAGTGTAGTCTTTAGCAGTCGGAAAATTGACAGGTGTTTCCTCAGGCAATCTATTGTAGTCACAGACCAAATTTCTTTTTCCACGTCAGTATCCCCATTCGTCGATGGCTTTTTCTGCCACTCCCACCGTACTATATCTCAAGAACCCTCATTTAAGCATTTTCTAAGTCTAGGATAATCGTATGAAAGTCTTTGTAACCACCACTACCACCATACTGTATGACAGAATACATCCTTTGGTTGTACTTAAGCTATGGATGCTAAAGTATATGTGTTTTCTACTTCAAAAGTACATCTCTTCATTTTGTACTTGCCTCGATAACCATTATTCCAGTTACATAAAAGTCTGAGTTGATTGTCTTCATCCTTTGGTTCGAATCTAGATAATGGTGCCATCTGGTTCCATGGCCAATATTTTAGGAAAACTTCGTTTCCAACTTGTGACTTCTATTTACTTCTTAGCTGCAGTTTTAGTTGAAAATTTTGCTTAATTTGGTTTTGTTAGTCAAAACAACCACAAGTTATGAATGCATTTCTCGACTTGATTTTACATCTCTCCAGTCAATTCATTGTTAATTTGTTATCAATTTATTAGCAATTCAAAGCAAGGACTTAGCAGAAGATAAATGGTAGTACAAACCAAACTGCAGTACAAGTCTAGGAGAACTCCATGAACATGGAACCTGCATCCTGTGATAAATCAAATTGTATATGCTTGATCACCGCCTTCTGGCAGGGCTATGAGCTCCACTTTAACTGCAAATCCTGTATAGTGGAGAGATTTCAAGCGCCAATGTGCGAAAAGCATGATCAGCCAAGTTAACATCATCTTTTCTTTTAGTGGCTGGTTCCACAAGCCACACACCCTAATTGTAACTCCATCCTAGGAAGGTCAGTTGCTTCTCGCTAGGTATTCTACTTTGTTAGTCTCTCTCTTTGATCACTGTGTGTGTATATATATATATATGTATATATATTATGCAGTTTTATGTACAGATATAGTACGGTGGGAGTGGTGGTTACGAAGCTCAGTCGCAAGCCTTGGGGATTTGAGGCTAATTCCGAGGGCGATTTGGTTTGTGCTTATGTTGTCTTGTGGCAATGAACCAAATCTATTGCTCTTAGCACCCACTAAGGTGGGTGTACCGCTGATTAATGGACTGGAAGTTTAGCCTTTTTCTTAGCAATTATCGGTGAAGCTTTTGCTATTATCATTGGTTCATTATTTTTTGAGCTTCTCACAAAAGGCAGACTAGTTTATATGTCTAGGACTTACTAGTGTTTGTTTCTTGTACTACTTAAAACTGTATGATGAGCCATGCCAGAACTTTCTGACGGCTGGGTTTCGATTTGTAGTGGGCGCTGGGTAGGATTTATTGCCCTTAGGCCGTACCTATCATGGATGGACCATGCCTACAATCTGGAGCATATCTGGGCTTGATTTCTTTTGGAAAAGCTAATATTGCTGATATGTGATATCTGGAAGCTATTTTGCCTTGATAAATTCTTCCAAATTCTTTCCAAGTACCAATTGCAACTCACAACGGTTAATTATAATCATATTGTGTTTGATTATAGAAAATGTGTGCCTTTTTGAGACCATGGGTGGCAATGGTAGAATATGGGCCATAGCTACAATTGCTTCTGCACCACATGTTGCGAGGTGTCTGCACTGTTGCATTAAAAACCAAATCTAGTTGTTGCTGTCTTACAATTGAGATATAGTGATAATAGCTTAATTTATGTTAATTGACTCCTTGCTGCTTGTCCAGCTTTGTAGATGTAATTTTCTCTTGAACCAGCCACTCAGTCATTTTTCTGTAGTTCAATATTGCATCTACATGTTTGTTTGGCAAATGAAATGATATTGATTTATGTTAATTATGGTTGTAATATATTTTGAGTAACCTTTTTCTATTAATGCTTTTGTCTTTTTTTTTATGAACATTCAGCCAAATCCAGGATTATCGTCGACCCAACATCGCAGGGTAGCTTGTTCCTTTAGGGATCAATCACTTCTCGAGATATTCCGAATATCGCTGACTTCCCTATGTCAACTTAAAAATGATGGTAGGTTTGCTACTCCGTCATAGAATTCTTAGTTGTGTCCTTATCCCTATAAACTCGTGATTAGAATGATATTGTTTTTTATGAAATGGCAGTTGGAAGCAAGTTACAACAACTGGCTCTGTCGTTATCTCTCAAATGTTTGTCATTTGATTTTGTGGGGACATCATTTGATGAAAGTTCAGATGATTTTGGGTCTATTCAGGTGCATTTAACATTTTCTGTGGCAAAAGTCGTCCTGATATACGTCCCTGTTTTGAAATTCCCTATTTGAAGTTATGCTCATTTCTTGTTCTTCGTAGATTCCATCTTCCTGGAAGGCAGTCATTGAAGATCCCTCGACACTGCAAATATTTTTTGATTACTATGCTATCACCAAACCCCCCCTATCTAAGGAGGTTAGTTTTCATTCATTTGTTTTATGTGGCATTGATTTTGAATACATGCTCAGTAGCTGATTGATTGTTTCGGAGAGTGGGCGACAAAGTCTTATTTTCAGATGAAAGTTATGTTCTTTCAGCGTTGACCGACTATTGCTTGATTATTGGTTGGTGCCGAATGGTTCTTTTGAGTTGTGTCCCACGCATTGTTGCACAAATATTGTGAATGTTATGTTAGCTGCTGGGACTAAATTGTCTGTATTGTGCCATATGATTTATCTCATGTACTGTGAATACCGAATAGTGTTCGGTGGTCATGTGATGCAAATTAATGCCTAGCCCGTGACATTGGATATTTTGCATTTGGTGCTTTCCTTTAATCTTTGCCACAAGTTTATAATTTCAATCCTAACATGTGGATACCAGTGTGTTGTGTCCAATCAGAGTGAGTGTCAGCCAACATCCCATTCCCAAAATACATGTCACCTGTACAAAAAACATTACATCATTATACTTCAAGATACAGAAGACATTGCACTTCTATATTTTCTAAGAATGTTTAGTAGTGGCTCAACCATGTCTCTGGCCTATCATAGCATTATACACAAAGATTAACATTGAAGCACACCAAATAGTAATTGCTTGGTTCCTCCACGTGCAATTATCCTTGGGTTGCTTCTTTTGTCGTCGCTCCCTGACTTTTGGTCCCAGTTATGTAACTCGTGACCTAGTTCATGTACTTGTCTGTTATATTTTTACCTGGATGTTTTTCAATTGTTTGTTGCACTCCGGTTTCTAATCACTCTTGACTTGTGCCCATAGAGTTACTGATTATGCACCAGTGTCAAGCTTTTGATTTGATTTGATTTTCACCAATTTTGTGTTGATGTTACTATTTGTGTGGCTTGCAAGATGTCCTCATTGTTGGCTTGATTTTTAAGTTCTAGTGCCATGATTCAACTTGGTTCATGTAGTCTGTGGTGTGAAATTACATGATTCATTCTAGACGAGCTATTGAAACTTATGTCTTACCAGTAAAAAGAGTTTTTCTTTTTGGCAGCTTTGCACTTTAGTTTCTGCATTTCTGTACGTACATATTTATACATGTAGGTGTGCCGTTTTTTTTTCACCTTCCTTTTGGATGCCTGTATCTTCCACATACTTTACTTCCAGGCTTTGGAGTGCTTGGTACGGCTGGTTTCTGTAAGAAGATCCCTGTTCACAAATGATACTATGCGCCTTAAATATTTAGCTCATCTAATGACAGGAACGAAAGAAGTTATGGAAACGGGGAAAGGTAAGCTGGAGTTTGGTAGCTTGTATGTTCTTTGCCTCGTGTACTGCATCATATTAGGTTAACAACATATTTGGCCGAAGTAATATTGATGTTTTTCTAGGTATTATTTCATGTGGCAGTATGAGAAAAGTTCTTTTAAAGACTTAAATGTTCACAAAGAATTATATAACCGGAAGCCAAAGAAAATATGCACAATACAAAGGAGCAAGAGCATTGTGTGTGTTTTCGCTTGGGGTCTAACTAATATTCAATGTACTAAATTCTATTGCCTTATAGTACATGTATAGGTATATTTTTGTGGTGCACATTTGCTTAATTCTAATTTTTTATTACTTTTCAGTTTTCACTATCAATGTAAATTATTTTACTCTGTTACGTGGAGATTCTAATGCTTTCCTCAAGAATATCTCCTAAGCATTTGTCCTGAGTTTGGAATTGTCTCAAACTCAGAAGTCTACACTTTTGTATGCCAACCCTCAATATAATTGGAAATCACCTTCACCATGTTACATTGGGTTGGCGTCAACTTCTCTTCCTTTACTGTCAATATGCGCAGCCCTAAGTTGCAGTTTATTGCTCTTGAGCTAGTGGGAAAAATTCGCAAAAAGAAACTTCATTGCTTAGCTCAAGAAATATGCAAGTCATTTTGTGCCTCGATGTGATAAGCAAACTTCCATAGGTCCAACCAATAGCCTCTTGCGCTATATCCACAACGCTTGCACTTTTATACTGTTGGTGATTGGTTTTCAACACGATGACGTTGATATGTCTGGTTAAGCGAAATGTCATGTCCCAAACTCCAAAGGTATGATGATATGAGCAGAAAATCAACCATAACACGATCCTAAATTGATAAAAGCCCAAAATAAATTTAATCTGTTACATCAAGTCTCAAATAAACAATTAATCAAACAAATCGGGCCCACAAATGCCCAAAATCATTGTCTTAACAAAGAAATAATTCAATAAAACAAATAAATAAATCTTAGACCTTCAAGTTTCCCCCCAAGGTACTAACCCCTTGGTTCTCCATCATTACTTGAAAAATTATTAATACAACAACACAAGCCTAAGTTCTTATAGGATAATATGCTAATTAATAGAGTAATGAGGAGAAAACTTGTTCCATATCAAAACGTATAGATTTTTCGTTAGTACAAAGTTATACAGATCGGAGAAAGTTTGATTATACAATATACTAGTGAGAACCACATGCAATAGATTAGAGCCTGCCACAACAGACAACCAATGCACACCAATACTATGGACTTCCTCTAACAGCGTCACAAGGAGACTAGTAGTATTTTATAGACTTTCACCGACGGCATCGCACAAAGACCAAGGGTATTTTACGGACTTTCACCGAATTTTACGGACTTGCACTGACCAAATCATTCAGACACCAATTCAGAGCAATCACGATACGGACCCATGAGCATATGAACATCAAAGGACCTTTTCTAGACCCAAACAACATGCAAAACTGAACAAAATACTCAAATATTGTGCAAAAATTAAAGAAAGATTTTCTAGTTTTCGTCAAGATCGCTCGAGAGGTCCCGGAGGTCGTTTAAGCGGCAAAAACATATTCACTGTCCAAAAAACAAAAGTTGAAATTTTTTGAGCTCGTTTGAGCAGCCTTCACGAATTTTCGGCTCCGTTTCTAGAGCACGAACAGAATACGTTCGGACCATTTATTTCTTCTAAAAACATGTTCGGTTTATGCATAAATAAATACAAAATCATTAACCAAGGAATATGTGCACATCGAAACACGTATCGGTGATTGAAACATCAATTCAATTAACTTTAAACTAAACTTAACACGAAATTCTACCTCGAATCAAGACTGACGAAACCATAACTTTTGCGTAGTCCTTCGATTCCCCGTGAAGCTAATCAATCATAGGATTGACTCAGAGCTCTTGTTACAAGAATTTGATCTTCTTCCTTCGTGTTCTTCGAGAATCTAAGGTTCGGACATTCGATTAACTCTTGACACCGGAACAACGCACCAACGATTATGAGAAAAGCGGATGGCTACGACTCGGGTTTGCATGTCGCGATTTTAGGGTTTATGTGGCAAAATTAGGGTCAAGTATGTTTATATGGCCATAAATAATACAATTACACTTAAACCCCTCAGTTTCTATAAAATTTCAATTCAACTCAAAGCTTTTAGAATTCTTGTTAAAACTCCAAAAATTTTCAATTATTTAATTTTTACTCATTTTAGGAAAATAATTAAAGTCAAAACAGGAACGGTCCTCACAGTAAATTTGCCTCATCTGTTTGGACTTGATCCAACCTGAGATGTTTTATATATCCTTTTGTTAAAATGGTTTTTTTTTGTATTCTTCTCCTAGAAGGAGGCACAATATATAGGACAGTATATAGACTCAAGAAAAGGAATCCAAATCAGTCACACAATCAAATCAAATCAAATCCTATTATATTACACTAAATCAAATCCTACCATATTACATTGTAATTGAATCCCTAATTATATGCCTGATATATTATGCTTTCAACACTTTTAGTTTTAGTTAGCAAGCACTTTGATAAGTAGGGTTTGCATCAACGATACCAATGGCAAAAGGTTTGTTATCAGTGTATAACTGTGCATCCATCTGCCATTTGGAAGACTTCAGTAATAGCATGTCATCATCAGTGACTGAACTTGTTTAGTTTTTTTTGTTTCTTCTAGATTTCTTCATCTTCTTCTCCTCTCTATGCGTGACAACTGACAAGGGAAGTAACTTAATATAGGCATCTTCTTCATCATAAATGAGGACAAGTAACTATGAGAATCGGCTGTTACTTTTTGAATGATATTTGTATTATATATTGGGCCAGTTACATCCTTTTTTTGTCTTTTAGCTGGGACACCCCATTTTGGGGTCTGTTAACCACCCACTATGTAGTACGGATGTAGATACGGACACGGATACGGATACAGACACAGACACGGGACACGAGATTTTTGAAAATAAGGGGAT
>JABCMJ010033383.1:0-14724 GCA_014822125.1 Arbutus unedo | reverse complement strand
ATCAATGCCGTTTAACCAATTGCACCAATCGGATTTCCTAATTGAGATAGAGGAAGAGCTGCTCAAGAAAAAGACACCGGACGGGAAGAATCGAATGGGGATTGATGTGCTATTTATCGAGCCGAATGGGGAACAAAATTTTGATTTGACATTAAAGAGGTGGGACATGACTAAAGAGGATGGGCGCAACATGAGCTCGATATACGTGTTCAATGGGAAGTGGCATGATTTGTGCAAGAAATATAAGTTGGTGAAAGGCACGATTGTGCAAATATGGTCCTTTCGTTACGATGGCGAAAAGTTGGGCTTTGCAATGGTAATTGTTGATCGGGGTGCGAATGGTAGTGGTACCAGTAAAGGTGGGGATGGGAATGGCAATGGCAATGAAACCAATGAGAGTGAGAGTAGTGATTAACCAGGGAAAAGTGGATCTAGCTTCAACACCAACAATAACAATTAATATGCTCTGTCTATTTTCTTTTCTTTTCGTTTTTTTTTTTTTTTTGTAACGTTTTCCTTCAATTTTGAAAAACATGGCTAATAATAGGTATGGCTTTCTGCTTGCACTCTTCATGCAAGTTGCAGACTTTTATTTACATATGAGGGCTTTAATTATTTTTGCTCTGCCTGTTGGTAATTCATTCATAATATATATGGATAGTTATAAATTTTGGATGTTGTTTAATTATATAGAGAGTTGTGTTTGAATTTGTGCATACCTATTATTAGCCATGTTTATGTAGATTGAATGAACTGTTTATGTAGAGTTTTAACAGTGTTACAAATTTTTTTTCATGGCCGTCTTTGAGCAAAATTTGAGTTCTGAACTTCCAAAATTTGTTTACAATTAATAGACCAAAAGTACTAGGGCGTTATAATCTATAAAAAAAAAAAAAAGGATAAAGTAAATCCTAAAATAATGAGGGTCTATTTTCTTCATATTAATGTAAACCTAAAGTTTATTATTGCAGAACGGTAAAGAAGTTTCTATCTTCGTTTGATCAAGTTACAAGAACAAATAAGTTAATTAATTATCGCCAGCAAAATTAAGTTTTTTTTTTTTTTTTAAATTTCTTGTCAAGACGAATCAATAATTCATAAAAATTCGACGCAAAACTAACAAACACAAATTTTTTCAATAAAATAATAATGCAAAAGAAAAATTAGAAAATGGGAGAGCCTGAAGTGCATTGCTCACAGTAGCCGTGCTGCGCGTGAAAACTATATCATTTTGATGTGCAAAATACTATTAAAAAATTATTCGGTAAGTGTCCAACTGTCCGGTTAGTATTTGCATGTTAAAACGACGTCGTTTTGGCGCGTCGCATGCCTTGATGTATGCATTACACGGTAGCGTCCGAAGTCCTAAAATTAGACAAAATTCCATTTTAGTGAAAAAAGGGACCACTTAAATAAAAGCGTAAAATAAGGAAAAAAACAGTGTTACTATTACATTAGGAGTGTGTGTGGGCCAATATCAGATTACGATTAGGCTTAGGAAACTGAATTGGTCGTAATTAATTAGAATTCTACTGCAAAGCAACTGCCTAATCCTTTTGTCTCAACGGGGTACAAAAATTCGATTTATTCGTGATAGTAATATAAAAAAAAAATGATTTTTGCATTTTTTTTCCCCCCGCCTGGGCTTTCTTGTTTCTTTATCTTTATTCATATATATTATTATCTTTTCATGGGTTTAATTTTTTGCACATGAAATGAATAACATAATAAATTCAGCAGAATAGAAACAACCAAAGATTAATAGAGATAGTAAAACAGAGGGAGGGAGAGAAAATCTCAATTTCAAAAGAAAATCAAGAATCCTCATTCCTAGTCCTTTTGGAAGAGCAGAAACCAAAGCCTTTTTGGATTTAACTTTATATTTTCCTATAAATACTTGTGATTTCTTTTAGATAATTTGTTTGATGATTGAAAGAAGAAAAAAAAAAAAAAACAGTGGCAGAGTTTTTTGTACTTGGAAGGATTAACATGGGGAAGAAGACGAAGAAGAAGGATATAACACTAGAAGACGTCAAGAATATGAAGTTGGATCCTGATTTTTGTTTGTTAGATTGCTTCATGAAGATATCATTGAATGCGAGTAAAAAGAAGGAGGAAGAAGAAAAGATGAGGGCACCTCCTCTTCATACACCCGAGAAAGACAAGTGTCCTCTGGGTAAGACTGAAAATCTGTATACACACATTATTGTCGGTCGTCAGGGTGTCAACCTAGTTTGTTGAAATCTTTTTTTTTCATTCTGATGTTTACTTTTAACGGGTGTTCTTTTAATCATTATATTCATACTTTGATTAATAAAATTGTCTTCCTTTTGCCCTTCAAAAAAAATATGCCCGTGCGCGCACACACACACACACACACACATTATATATCTATATATATTATATATATACATATGAGTTTAAATTACTTGGGGATGAAATTTGCGTCAATTTCCAAAAACCCATATGCAGATGATGAACCAGTGCGACAAGTAAATTTGACTTTGGGCTCTCCATCGGTCATTGATATCTCAGAAGGTAAAAGAATGATGGAGGACAATATTATTTCTGTCAAGAAGCTCAATAGGTAAATTTTCATACTTTCTTTTTGTAAATTGTTAAAATCATGCATATGCATTCTACATCTATGAACAATCATACATATGGAAGCACAAAGATGGTGAATCAGACACAAAAGCACAAAAGAAGGTTAATTATAATCAAAAGAACGTATCTATGAACATAAATTTAAAGGTTTACTGTGCAATGTGCACAGTTTAGCGCAAAAAACGTTGTTTGGGCGTGCACAAAACACTGTTCAAAAAATTTACAGATAGTATTTTGTACGTCAAAAAAATGACGTGAAACGAAAAATAAGTAAATGACATAGTAAACACTCAAGAGAATCCGAAACCAACCATTATCGGGCCCAAAACTAAAACTCTCTCTCTCTCTCTCATAACCACATTGATTGATAGTTTAATTATCGTATTATAGGTTTCGCAACGAGCTTCCAATTCGGTCAATGGAGATCGATGAATTTGATACAACGATTCAACCTGAATTAATTGCTCTTTAATTTCTGCTGATGCATACTAGATTCAATATTCACGTCTTTTGTTTTGTTTACTTCGTGTTTTGAATATTCTCTAACAATTGTCACTACATTCTAATAATTTCACAACTCAAAAATTCTGACAGATAAAATTGATAAATAATGTTTTTTTTTTTTGGTTATAAAAATCACACTTGTGAAATAACTCCATCAACTATTTGAACAAGATTAAGAATGTGTTTAAGTTTAGTTTATTGTCTGCTAAGAATGTGATATAATTTTTTGGTGCGTCTTACATATAGCCGAGCATGAATCAAGATTGAGTGGCTTGTTTCATTTTACAGCTGCATTGTTCTAATATAGGGTATTTTTTTGGAAATTGTTAAAATTTCGTACTTTCTTTTTGTAAATTTTTTATTTTGTCAAAATTATATCTTTTGCATATCTTTTGTTACTAACTAGATGAGAAACTAGAAAAAATATTTTAAAAAGCTTATTAAATGCTATTTTTTTTGGTTACCTTAAGACAAACCTGTTTTTTTTTATACCCTAGTACATTAGGAAAGTGGATTAATTGGTGCAAAATTAGAATTTTGAGTAGGTTAGTTCCTTTTCAACCAAGAAATCCTAATGCTTAAAATCTTAGGTCTCCTTGAGTTCCCCTATAAATACTTGTAATTTCTTAGTTTATTCTTACAATTTGATCACTAAGTGGTATTTTCCTTTTTATTGCAGGAGTACGGGGAGGAAGATGATGGCGCAGACGCGACGGGATATAACATATAATGATATGAAGGATTATAGGGTATCTCCTTATATGTCTAAATTTGACCGCTTGGTACGGGTAGGAGAGAGGGGATGGGAAATAGCAGAGGAGGAGGATCGCAAGTTGATGATATCTTCTCCAAGGAAAGAAGAATTTTGTTGTCCAAGCCCCGTTGTTGCTTTCAAGAGCAAAAAGATGATGAGACAAAATAATTCTCTCGTGATCAACGACTCGGTTGATCACGAGAGAATAATGAAAGAGAATACTGTCAAGAAGCCTATCATCAAGTACCCGGATGACATGTCCAGAGAAGATAAGTTGAAGAGAGAAAGATTTCTCAAGAAACCAGTTGTAGAAGAAATTCCCAAGAAGAGTTCTGTGAATCAGCGAATATGGTTCGGGAGTGAAGACATTGAAGAAGAAGAAGAAGAAGAAAAAGAGGAGTTCAAAAGAGTCCAAATTACATACCTCACTTGCCTGATGAAGTCAATGACTGGATCTGGAGGAAAAATGGATCCGAAACGAAGCTGGTGATCCAGAAGCAGTTATACACGATGGACTTGTCAAGGCGTCAAAACCGTATATCAATGCCGTTTAACCAATTGCACCAACCGAATTTCCTAATTGAGATAGAGGAACAGCTGCTCAAGAAAAAGACACAGGACAAGAAGAATCGAATGGGGATTGATGTGTTATTTATCGAGCCAAACGGGGAACAAAATTTTGATCTAGTGTTAAAGAGGTGGGACAAGTCTAAGGAGGATGGGCACAACATGAGCTCGATGTACGTGTTCAATGGGAAGTGGCATGATTTGTGCAAGAAATATAAGTTGGAGAAAGGCACAATTGTGCAAATATGGTCGTTTCGTTATGATGGTGGAAAGTTGGGCTTTGCAATGGTAATTGTTGATCGGGGTCCAAATGGTAGTGGTACTAGTAATGGTGGGGATGGCAATGGAAATGGCAATGGCAATGGAACCAATGAGAGTCAAGGTAGTGATAACACAGGGAAAAGTGGTTCTAGCTTCAACACCAACAAGAACGATTAACATGCTCTCTCTTTTATTTTTTTGTGAAAAAGATTCCACTTTTTCCTTCAATTTTAAAAAAACGTGGCTAATAATAGGTATATATGGCTTTCTGCTTGCACTCTTCTTTCAAGTTGCAGACCTTTATTTACATATGAGGACTTTAATTGCTATTGCTCTGCTTGTAGGTAATTCGTTCATCATAATATATTGCTAGTAACTTTTGGGATGTGGTTTAATTATATAGAGAGTTGTGTTCGAATTTGTGCATAGAAATCTTTGTATTCACTCAAATTAATAAGTTTTAATAAATTTGTGTACGTCCATCTAATTTTTTACTAAGTTTTAAAATATATATATATTTCTTCAACTTAACCTAAAGCTAAGGTTTATTATTCCAAAAGGGTAACGACGTTTTTTAAAGTTAACCTTCATCAATATCTATGTTTGATCATGTCACAAGAATATCTATGTTTTACCTTTTTAAATTTTTTTTGAAAATTATGTTCATCTTTATTTATTTCTTTAAAACCTGTCGTCGAGATGAATCAATAATTCATAAAACTTCAACGCAAGAAAAACAAACACAATTTTTTTTAATAAAAGTAATGATTCAAAAGGAAAATTAGGGAGACAATAGGCCGTGTTAGCGTCAAAATGATATAATTTTAGTGCGCAAAATACTACCCAAAATTTATATTTGGCCATTGCCCAACTGTCTGGTCGGCATTTTGTGCATCAAACCGACGTCGTTATGCTCGCTGTGTGTAATACACAGCAAGACCCAAGTCCAAAAGTTAGACAGAATTCAAATTTTGTGAAAAATCCGATTTATTCGTCGACCATTGCAAAACATGTATCCGAATAATCAAGAAATCATAGTTCTTCATAATAATTTTAAAAAAAAATTGTGACTTTTGCATTTCTGTTTTTTCCCACCTGGGCATGCTTTTTTCTTTAGATATACATTATTATCTTTTCATTGGTTTAACAAAAAATTAGAGATAGTAAAACAGAGGGAGAGAGAGAAAGACCTTACATTTTTCCAATAAATACTTGTGAATTCTCTCAAATAATTTGTTAAACGATAGTAAAACAGAGAGAGAGAGAGAGAGAGAGAGAGAGAGAATCTCAATTTCGAAAAAAATCAGGAATCCTAATTCCTAGTCCTTTTTGCCGAACAGAAACCAAAACCTTTTTGGATTATACCTTACATTATCCATAAATACTTGTGATTTCAGGAACACGAAGAAGAAGATGTCAGGAATATGAGTTGGATCCTGATTTTTGTCTGTTAGATTGATTCATGAGGATATCAAATAATGCGAGAAAAAAGCGGGAGGAAGAAGAAAAGTTGAGTGCATCTCAAGGCGAAGTGCCCGCGGAGGTGGCTCCTACTTCCCCTTCTCCTCCTCTGGGTAAGGCCGAAAATTTGGATTCTTGGGAGAACTCAAATAATAATTGTACTCTGTTATATCTATATCTATATCTTCACACACACACACACACACTCACATCTATATATATATAGACACACACACACACACACACACACACACACATATATATATATATATATTACTTTAGGAGTTTAAATTACTTGGGGATGGAATTTGAGTCAATTTCCAAAAATCCATGTGCAGATGATGAACTTGTGGGACAAGAAAATTTGAGTTTGGTCTTGCGCTCATTGCCATCCATTGATATCTCATAAGGTGAAAGAAAGATGAAGGAGGACAACATTGCTGTCGTCGAGAAGCCTTAGAGGCAAAATTTCATACTTTGTTTTCGTAATTTGTTAAAATCATGCTCTTCAGTTCATAATAGAAATAATAATTGTTAAAATCATGCTTATGCATTCTACATCTATGAACAATCATACATATGGAAGCACAAAGATGGTGAATCAGACACGCAGGCACAAAAGAAGGTTAATTACAATCAAAAGGATGTATCTATGAACATAAATCAATTCGGACTTAGGAACGGAATGAGGCATCTTTCGGGAATTGGGTAGGATTTGGGGATGACTCTTGAAAAAAAATTAGGGAACAGGTAGGATTCGGAGATATGTATCTCTATTCCCGATCTGCATCCTGCCCCCACCCCCTCCAGTATTTAACCCCAACCCATTCCGACTTTTTAGGTTTTAACCTTTATTTTTATATTTTAAACTTTTAAAGTTTAGGATTTCTGAGGAATTGAGAACTTGTTGGGATCACACGGTGTAAGAAATTCATCCTGGCATCTCGGTGATTTTCTCAATCATCTCCTATAACTTTATTACATACATTGAAAAAAATTAGTTTTTTATTAATTTTTCGAATATCCTTCCCCGTTTAGAGATCTCCATTTCTCATTTGGAACGGGGTTGGAGGGTAGAAAATTTTTTTCATGGGGTATAGGGATTGGATAAGAGTTCGGGAATTAGGAACAAAAATAATGATATCTATTCTCGATCCGTCCCGTTGTCATCCCTAGCAACATGTCCAAAAAATCAGAGCTACAATCACTTTGGTGTTGTGTGAGCTAATCCATAACTACAATCACTCTGTTTCCAGGTACCTTTGCTCCAACACATGGATAATCTAGTCCTTGAGAATACCTGTGACCGCGTGAAGTCCCTCATATTCACTAAGAGAGAAACAGTAAGTTCTAACATTTTAACTGCAAATTTAGTCATTATTACAATAAAATTGGTCTATAACAACGAAACAATTTTCTCACAAGAGCTACATTTTTCGTCGCTAACTCTTTAGGCAATGAAATTTTTCTTCATGAACTTTTGTCATCTATAGTTTCACGCAAAAATGTCTTAGCAAATGAAATTCCTCGCCAAATATGTTTTATTCTTTGTCTCCAACAGAACATTTCAGGCAAGTAATTTTTTTCGTCGCCAATATCGGGTTTTAGAGACGAAATATTTTCTCACTAAAAGGTACGTATTCAGAGAAGAATTTTTTTTATCGTCAATATTGGGTTTTAGAGATCTTGAAAGATTTAGTCTCTAAGTAGCCATTTTGTAAGGAAATTATTTTTGTCGTTCGTAACTACATTTCTCGATGACTTGTTTTTTCGCTGAAATGAATTTAAATGCCAAAAAAAGCGTCATTAGGAAAACAAAATATTTCATCGCAAAATAACATATTTAGAGACAAAAAATATAATTTCGTTGCTAACGGATTATATTTGGCAAGCAAAATAAGTTCTTCGCAATTATTTTAAAAAATGCAACAATTTTTTTTCCATCACCATATATACCAATTTCGTAGCGAAATTAAATTTCGTCTTTCAAGATGCTTTTTGTTGTAGTCTTGTCTCCATAACATTTTCCCACATCAATTCATCTGTTCATAACCAAGAATATCAATGTAGATAACAAAAGAGGGAGACCCAGTTCAAAGAATGCTATTCACCGTAAGAGGTCATCTCCAAAGCAGCCAAGTACTAAGAGACGGCGTTGAAATTTGTTGCATGTTAGGCCCTGGAAACTTCAGCGGAGACGAGCTCCTCTCGTGGTGCCTCAAACGACCCTTTGTTGAAAGGTTGCCACCATCTTCATCGACTCTAATAACTCTAGAAACCACAGAGGCATTCGGACTGGAATCCAAGGATGTGAAATACGTTACTCAGCATTTCAGGTAAACTGATCAACATCTTTATTCATATATTATCACTACAACAAAGTACACCTTTGGCGACTAAATTTAGCGACTAAGTTATATTTGGTCGCAAATAAATGCTTTGTTATTATTCAAATGGGGGTGGGTTCGAGTCTTGGTGTTGAAATATTGTTCGTTTTTATATTACCTTCAAATATTAGATGTTGATACAATAAGTGCCACATAATCTAATAGGTCCTGTGTGGCGATGGATGTGGAATTTTTTTGGATGTCAATGGAACATGGATGTTATAATT
The DNA here is from genome assembly GCA_014822125.1 of Arbutus unedo. Classification (NCBI taxonomy): domain Eukaryota; kingdom Viridiplantae; phylum Streptophyta; class Magnoliopsida; order Ericales; family Ericaceae; genus Arbutus; species Arbutus unedo. The sequence continues at coordinate 5,956 of JABCMJ010033383.1, read as the reverse complement.
GGTGACCAAAATATTTCGTCGGCAAAGACCATTATTTTCGGAGACCAAAATAAATATTAGCCAACGAAGACTTTTCCCAACTAAAATGGCGACATAATTTCGTAGCTTTGGCATCCAAACTTGTAGTCGGGGAATGTGTTTTTTCTTGTAGTGTATTTATTCCATAATCTCTCAAGTCGACTTGTTCTTGCAGATACACGTTTGTGAACGAGAAAGTGAAGAGGAGCGCGAGATACTACTCCCCCGGGTGGAGAACGTGGGCTGCGGGGGCGATTCAATTGGCTTGGAGGAGGTACAGACACCGACTGACTCTCACGTCGTTGTCGTTTATTAGGCCCAGGAGGCCATTGTCGCGGTGTTCTTCTCTTGGGTAAGATAGGCTCAGGCTTTATACTGCTTTGTTGACTTCACCCAAACCAAACCAAGATGATTTTGATTTCTGAATATCAAGCTGGAGTTGTATGAATTTTAAACATTTTCAGCGGCGCTTGATTTATTTCTTGATGAGACCAAAGGCCCATATTTCTTAAGAGGTTTCCCTTTTTTAAGATTAGACTTAATGGGCTTTCCTAAACAATGTTAGCTCACAATGGGTTTATTGGGCTTTTCGTAGAAAATAAAGGATGAAGAAAATCATGAATTTGTCAATACATATTAAGAATGACGTCTAAACAGAATTCTTTTTTTAATGTTGGACTCGTTTATATTATTCAATTTTTAATTTCTCATAAGAAATAAATTAGAAGTGTCTTTTGATTGGTCAGTAATAAGATAAATCCGACTTGTATTATAGTATTAGAGTTTCATTCAAACTCAAACCCATAGTTTTATATTGAAAGCACTCAAAAGTCAAACCCCTCTCTTTACAATTTTAATTACCTTTTAAGGGTTAATTATACTTTACTCCCTTCAACTATGACCTTTTTCCACTTTATACTTTTTATCTTTTTTTGGCTACAACTTTCCCCCTTCAATTGTAGAAGGATGACATAATACTTTGCCGTTAATGTTTTTGTCCAATATTTAACGATAAAGGTCATTTATTGTGCACATGTGCATTTAAAAATATTAATCGTGACTATAATACCATTCATTGTAAGTATAACATTTATAATACATAATACAATATACATAATTTATAATATATTGTTTAAAATTTTATAAAACTTGAAGAAAATTACAAAATTAAGAAAAAATATAATGAAATACAAAGATATTTCTTTATTGGGAAATAAAACAGACCAAAAAACATAAAATGGGTACATCAAGAAATAAATGGATCAAAATTTAATTTAATGGTATAAATTTATGTCCAAATGTTATGAATTTAACACGCAAACAATGCAAATTACATAAAATAAAAATTAATATTAACTAATTTAAATTGAATCCATAAATTATATATTATGTATAATGTAGTGTGTGTAAGATATTTCACTCACAATAAGTATTTTTAAGAATACAAGTGCACAACACATGACATTTACTGTTAAATATTGGATGAAAAAACTAACAACAAGATATTAGGTCATTTTTCTATAGTTGATAGGGATAAGTTGTAATAAAAAAAGGTAACATAAAAAAGAGCCATAGTTGAAGGGGGTAAAGTGTAATTAACCCTTTTAATTGCACCGGAGATCTTACTAAATCAGGAGTCTGTGGGGGGTCAACTTCATATTACGGTTAGACTTGGTGCTTTTCTATTTTATTCCCACCTGCAATTTAAACGAACAGGTGCAAAATTAGAAGTTCAACTTCAATAATTCCTTCTCTTTCGACACTCCTTTTAGAATTCCCCAGTAGATTATTTAGAAGGGCTGGTCCTGAGATTTATGTAATTGGAAGGATTAATATGGAGAAAAACACAAAGAAGAATAAGGGTGGGGAAGAGCCATCGGAGGAGGCTCATCATCTTGACACCTCCGAGAAAGAGAAGTCTCCTATGGGTTGCATTCACATCTCAAACGGTGAAAAAATAGTGAACGAAGAGTCTCTATTCAAGAAACTTGAAGCTAAATCAATGGGGCAAGAAAATTTGAATTCTGACTCATTGTCTATCCTTGATATCTCAAAAGGTGAAAGAACCATGAATGACGACAATATTGCTGTCAAGATACCCGTCGGGTAAGATTTCATACATAATTTCTTTTTCTAAAATTTCGTACTTTCTGTCCGTAAATTGTTCTTCATTACAAAATACAAAATTACCTGACTTTTGGTTTTTTTTTTTTTTTTGATCGGTTAAATTTTGATCTTTCTCTCTTGAGTTTAAGGGGCAATTATCGTAAATATTCATAACTTGTCTGTTTTTATCATAAATATTCAGTAAACTAGAAAGTGGGAACTACAAAATACATGTAGGGATGGCAATGGAACGGATTAAAACTAAGTTTTTACTCTTTAAATTTTTTTGTCAAGACAAATCAATTGTTCATAAAAATTTAATGTAAAACTAATGAACACGAGAAAATTAAAATAATCACAAAAAAAAAAGTTCAAAAAAGATGAGTCAAATGGGTTCACGATATTAAGAACATGTTTAAGTTTAGTTTGTCTGCTATGAATGAGTGATATAACATGAATCAATCGAGATTGATCAACTTGTTTCATCGTATAGATACACTATTCTAACATTTTTTTTTTTGATTCTTAAAATTTCATACTTTCAATTTGTAAATTTTTTATTTTGTTAAAATCATTCTTATTTGTTCATATCTTTTGTTATTACTTACTACATACCAAACTAGAAAAAATATTTTAAAAAGCTATTAAATGCTTTTTTTTTAACCTTCTGTTTTTTTATACTCTATTGCATTAGGTACGTGGATTGGTATAGAATAATTCTATGGAAGTTTAAACCGAAAAGTCAAATTGACGGTTTAATCCGATTTTTCAATTTAATATGTCAGAATTAGAAGTTTGAGTTGATTAATTCATTTTCAAGTAAGAAATCACAATGCTTAAAATCTCAGGCCTACTTGAGTTTCCTCTATAAATACTTGTAATTTCTCTCAGTTCATTCTTACAATCTCATAGTTCATTCTTACAATTTCATCACTACGTGAAGTTTCCATTTTATTGAAGGAGTACGGAGAGGAAGAAGATCGCGCGGACGAGACGGGATATAACAGATGATGATACGAAGGATTATAGGGTATCTCCTTATATGACTAAGTTTGACCGGTTGGTACGGGTAGGAGAGAGGGCAAGGGAAATAGCAGAGGGGGAAGATCAAAAGTTGATGATCATATCTTCTCCAAGAAAAGAGGAATTTTGTTCCCCAAGCTCTACTACTGTTGCCAAGAGCAAAAAAATGATGATGAGACAAAATAATTCTCTCGTGATCAATGACTTAGTTGATCACGAGAGAATGATGAAAGAGAATACTGTTAAGAAGCCTGTTGCCAAGTACCCAGATGATATATCCAGAGAAGATAAGTTGAAGAGAGAAAGACTTCTCAAGAAACCAGTTGTAGAAGAAATTCCCAATAAGGGTTTTGTCAATCAATGAATATGGTGTGAGAGCAAAGACATTGAAGAAGAAGATAGTAAGGCGATGAAGAAGACGTCTACTAAGGGATGCAAAAAGGGAGTTCATAAGAGTCCGAATTACATACCTGACTTGCCTGATGAAGTCAATGACAGGATTCGAAGGAAAAACGGATCCAAAGCGAAGCTGGTGATCCAGAAGCAGTTATACACGACGGACTTGTCAAGTGGTCAAAACCGTATATCAATGCCGTTTAACCAATTGCACCAATCGGATTTCCTAATTGAGATAGAGGAAGAGCTGCTCAAGAAAAAGACATCGGACGGGAAGAATCGAATGGGGATTGATGTGCTATTTATCAAGCTGAATGGGGAACAAAATTTTGATTTGACGTTAAAGAGGTGGGACATGACTAAGGAGGATGGGCGCAACATGAGCTCGATGTACGTGTTCAATGGGAAATGGCATGATTTATGCAAGAAATATAAGTTGGTGAAAGGCAAAATTTTGCAAATATGGTCGTTTCGTTACGATGGCGAAAAATTGGGCTTTGCAATGGTAATTGTTGATCGGGGTGCGAATGGTAGTGGTACCAGTAAAGGTGGGGATAGCAATGACAATGGCAATGGCAATAGCAATGAAACCAATGAGAGTGAGAGTAGTGACTAACCAGGGAAAAGTGGATCTAGCTTCAACACCAACAAGAACAATTAATATGCTCTGTCTATTTTCTTTTCTTTTCTTTTCTTTTTTTTTTTTTGTAACGTTTTCCTTCAATTTTGAAAAACATGGCTAATAATAGGTATGGCTTTCTGCTTGCACTCTTCATGCAAGTTGCAGACTTTTATTTACATATGAGGGCTTTAATTATTTTTACTCTGCCTGTTGGTAATTCATTCATAATATATATAGATAGTTATAAATTTTGGATGTTGTTTAATTATATAGAGAGTTGTGTTTGAATTTGTGCATACCTATTATTAGCCATGTTTATGTAGATTGAATGAACTCTTTATGTAGAGTTTTTCCTTTACAATTTTTCATGGCCGTTTTTGAGCAAAATTTGAACTTCCAAAATTTGTTTACAATTAATAGACCAAAAGTACTAGGGTGTTATAATCTATATAAAAAAAAAAAAAGATAAAGTAAATCCTAAAATAATGAGGGTCTATTTTCTTCATATTAATGTAAACCTAAAGTTTATTATTGCAGAACGGTAAAGAAGTACTTTCTATCTTCGTTTGATCAAGTTACAAGAACAAATAAGTTAATTAATTATCGCCAGCAAAATTAGGTTCATTTTTTTTTTAAAATTTCTTGTCAAGACGAATCAATAATTCATAAAAATTAGACGCAAAACTAACAAATACAAATTTTTTCAATAAAAATAATGATTCAAAAGAAAAATTAGAGAATGGGAGAGCCTGAAGTGCCATTGCTCACAGTAGCCGTGCTGCACGTCAAAACTATATCATTTTGATGCGCAAAATACTATTCAAAAATTATTCGGTAAGTGTTCAATTGTCCGGTAAGTATTTGCACGTTAAAACGACGTCGTTTTGGCGCGTAACATGCCTTGATGTACGTATTACACAGTAGCGTCCGAAGTCCTAAAATTGGACAAAATTCAATTTTTGTGAAAAAGGGACCACTTAAATAAGAGCGTAAAATAAGGAAAAAAAACAGTGTTACTATTGCATTAGGAGTGTGTGTGGGCCAATATCAGTGTACGAATAGGCTTTGGAAACTGAATTGGTCGTAATTAATTAGAATTCCACTGCAAAGCAACTGCCTAATCCTTTTGTCTCAACGGGGTACAAAAATTCGATTTATTCGTGATAGTAATATAAAAAAAAAAGAAGGAATTTTTGCATTTCTTTTTTTTTTTTTTCCCACCTGGGCTTTCTTGTTTCTTTATCTTTATTCATATATATTATTATCTTTTCATGGGTTTAATTTTTTGCACGTGAAAAGAATAACATAATAAATTCAGCAGAATAGAAACAACCAAAGATTAATAGAGATAGTAAAACAGAGGGAGGGAGAGAAAATCTCAATTTCAAAAGAAAATCAAGAATCCTCATTCCTAGTCCTTTTGGAAGAGCAGAAACCAAAGCCTTTTTGGATTTAACTTTATATTTTCCTATAAATACTTGTGATTTCTTTTAGATAATTTGTTTGACGATTGAAAGAAGAAAAAAAAAGAAAAACAGTGGCAGAGTTTTTTGTACTTGGAAGGATTAACATGGGGAAGAAGACGAAGAAGAAGGATATAACACTAGAAGACGTCAAGAATATGAAGTTGGATCCTGATTTTTGTTTGTTAGATTGCTTCATGAGGATATCATTGAATGCGAGTAAAAAGCAGGAGGAAGAAGAAAAGCTGAGGGCATCTCCTCTTCATACACCCGAGAAAGACAAGTGTCCTCCGGGTAAGACTGAAAATCTGTATACACACATTATTGT
>JABCMJ010033373.1:0-23526 GCA_014822125.1 Arbutus unedo | reverse complement strand
CTAATACCACATGTTAACGCAATCACTCAATCACACACACAATGTTGAATACGAAACAGTAAAGAAATCAACACAAGATTTACGTGGTTCCCCAAAACTGGGTACGTCCACGGGAGCAGAGCGAGATTTATTATTTGAGCTCATGTCTAGGATTTTACAATAAAGAGTATTTATAGATATACTCTATTCCAATCCTAATCCGATTCTAATTAGATAAATCAACTCTAATTAGAATACAACTCTAATTAGAATCCAACTCTAATTAGGTCATACAGTCAAACTCTAATTAGGTAATCCAATTCTAATTAGGTTGTACCCATTGGGCCGAAGACCCAATTACACCAGTTGAACCCGTTTGGGCCAGAAGCCTCACTCCGCTCCGCTATGGTCGCTTCGCTTCCCGCATTCCGCTCCGCTCTGCTACGTTCAGCTTCTAACCCTCTCTATATGAGACATAAGTTCCAACAAAATCCAAACTTAAAGACCTCTAAGAAATGGCATATTAGTAATTGATTTACAATAAATTTTCTAAACCCGGATATAGTAACCGAAGAACCGAGATATGCAATAAATTTTCTAACCTAAATTTTCTATAATTTTCCTTAAAATTGAAGAACCGAGATATGTTTTGATTGAACTTTGGGTGGTATAAAATATTTGGTATTTTCATGATCGGGGCGGCAAAGACAGAGCAATGAACATTAACATAAATTACCTAACCAGGGTACATTAACATAAATTATCAAAGCAAGGCTAATGTAAATAAAGAGCAATTTGAAAGAATTTACCTAAAGAGATTTCTGATCACACGACCACACATTTCCATACTTGGAAAAAATTGTAAATAAAAGATTGAGAACTTTGGTGTGAAAAAAATGTAAACACTGGGTTTGAAAGAAGTTATATTGTTTTTTGACATTCTTGGAATAAAAAAAAACACCATTTCAAGCATTCCTATTAGAGTTTCTACTGTTACAATTCAAAGCATCTATTCACGTAGGTATACCATGTCATACAAACACTAAAATTGACTCGTACGAGTGATTTAAACGTCAACAATTTGATCAAACGTACCCATCATCACAAAACATAGCATAAAATAAAAACGACAAAATGAAAGAACAAAACAACAATCTCACTAACTTAATTCAGTAATAAAGAAGTTTAAACTTTTCGGCGAGAAGACTGTTTTGGGGCAAATGACATGCTATGTACGAAAATCTAGTCATGTAGGAGAATAATAGTGTGTCAGAATGAAAAAAGTAACCATACATACATCAATCCCACTTGAGCGCTGAACTACCTTATTACGTTTTCATTGAAGCATTGGTGTCACATTTTTCCTCTTGAGATCCGCAACTTTTTCTACCCAATCCTACAAAGGTTCAATAAATGTAAGGAATTTAAATGTTGAAAAGGTTAATTGACGAAATTTAAATGTGAACTCATAAACTAGTCGCAACTGGTCTGTTAGGTATTGTGCTTTTGAACACAACACACTATAAGAGCACTGCAGAGGTAAGTAATGTTTGTTGTAGAATCGATGTCATTCTTATGTAGAAGAGCACTGGTATGATCAAAGGATGTGCATCTTGCTAGTGCCACAACACATCGTACCACATCAACTCCTCTTGCAATAATTCCGTGTTATGGACATGCATATCCAAAATGATAGACATCGTGAAAGGGTGCAAGTGTTATCCAACAATAAAAGCAAAGATGTAAGCGGTCACGTATCAATTAGCTATTCTACCCATCAATTTAGCATTTTGTTTGGCCGTACAAGAAATTCTCAACACTAAACATGTATTCAGTATTTACCTAGTCCTAAATGTTCCAGAAAAGTTGACGATAATTTGCGTGAATCCTATCTCACAAGCATAATCATTGCAGTAGTGTGCATGCAGGCAAAATGGTGCGAAGTGTATATTAGGAGGATTAAAGCACTCCCAGTCTACCATTTTATTCACGTTAATCTACGTATCTTCATCTAATATGGTTATGGCTGAGAATTGGTGTGAACTTCAATCTCACCAAGTGAATGGTTCCAAGTCATTTGAGCTTTTAGAGCGTAAACAGACATCCATCACAACATTTGGGTGGCTCGGAATCGATCGGATTTTTAGGATAAGCTTGTAACACTCCTTTACTTTGTCATGCTGAATGTCGTAGTTATTCAAACATCAACCACAATCAATATTCAAGAACACAATTGGTACGTGAAAATAAGAAAATTAACCTTGTCAATTCTAAGAGTAGCCGAAGTTTGGTCTTGGTAATCAACTGCCAAACAGGGGTCCACAGTATTGATAACATGCAACATTGTGGCAGTGACTAAAACAGATGGGAGATAAGTTGTTAGAAATATAAATATTAAGCAGAGAATATACGTACTAAGTGAATCTGCTAAACCTAACCTTTTTGGAATGTAATTTAATGCAAAAGTGGAATTTGTTAGATATACAAAAGTGAAACCCAAAAGTTGTCAGAAACCGAAAAGTGAAGTTGTTAGAATCCCAAAAGTGGAATTTAATGCTTGCCAGAAATTATGCAGAGAATGGGGGACTGGCATAATTTTCACATAATTTAGCTCCCTTCTTGGAATGTAGTTTAGCCTCCTCGGAAAGTTGTTAGAACCCCAACAGTGTACCTGACATAGGTGGTTCTTTAAACCTAACCTCCTTGGAGTCACTAGATTAAAAAACATACCAGAACCCAGAAATTGAAGAAACATGAACATGATAAACTGGGTGTTTAAATCCCAGAAAACACTATTGGCCGATTTTGAAAAAACAATGAAATTTGGATGGAGATCCCGATTTTGATAAACTGAAAATTGAAACATGGAATTTGATAAATAACGCGAAACCCAAAAACATGATATGTTCAAAGAAACTGATTTTGAATAGAAGGAAGGAGAACCAACCATGGATGAACCTCACCACCGACCACCATTGCTCAGGGCCGCATCGTATGGAGGAGCAGCAATGGTCCAGTGGGTCTGGAGGGCAGACATTCACTGAAGCCAGAGACATTCACTGTGCCCCAGTTTCTTCATCTTTGCCGTGGTGGTTTGAGAGAGAGAGAGAGAGAGAGAGAGAGAGAGAGAGAGAGGGAATGGTGAGCAGGTAAAGGGAATGCTGAGAGAGAGAAAAGTTAGAAAATGGGATAACCAAATCGGTCCACTAATTTTGAAAGTGAAATAATCTAACGGTGGGCAGTTAACGCTGAGTTGTCACTTGAGTTGATATTTTTTGGGGGGAAAATTTGGATGGAAGAAGTATCATAGCCATTGGATCCAAATTCACAATAATCCTAGCCATTTTTTTTTTGATCGGCGATAATCCTAGCCATTTAAAGTTGGATAAAGTTAGTTTGTGAGTGTATAATTTAAAAAATTTGTTGTGTGTGTTCTGTAGATGTGTAAAGTTCTCTTTTTCCTCTAATGGATATTTGCATGTGTTTTTAAATATCCTAGACCCAGATTCAGAGATTGTGATATTTGCAAAAAAGACTGTTAAAGACTTAAAGCTTCCTCCAGCATTCATAACGCAGATTGCTCAATCCATTCAAGTAAGTAGATGCTTGAAACAGAACATTCTGCTATAGTCCAGCACCTTAAGACCTTACCTTCAGTTATTGGACAGGAATGTAGGGAATGAAAAACACCTTCTGATTATCTTATTTTTGTTGCTTTCAAAATATGTGTTCTTGCAGTCACAGCTGACAGAATTTCGATCACTTGAGGGGCAAGATATGTACACCGGGGAGAAAATTGTCCCCATCAAGGTTTGTTTTTGTTGTCACATGATGCTAGTTCCTTCATCTACGAACAGAACTATAAGTTTCCTGCGAATGTTCCTTCCTTGAAATTTCTCGTTATTGAAAACAAAATCAGAGTCTCAATGGTGCTTCTTTGTCTCCTTTCCAGCTTGATCTTCGTGTAAACCATACACTCATAAAGGACCAGTTTCTGTGGGTAAGTTATAGAATGAGTGCCGGGTATCAATATGATGGGTCCAGTAGGATGGTCTTTAATGATGACCTTGTATTGCATTTTCTTTCGATGTTCTACATGCTTTCACTGCCATAACACACTCTTGATTGATTGCAGGACTTGAACAACTTTGAAAGTGATCCAGAAGAATTAGCAAGAACATTCTGCACAGATTTGGGTATTGAAGACCCTGAAGTTGGAGTAAGTAAAGCAAATGAACTCTATCCTTTGGTACAAAAATTGATTTTTGTCACGCAGTGGGTTTAATATTTTCTTAATTATTTACTACCTTTTTCCACAGTAGTATACTAGTAGAGTGATGAAGCCTACTTGCTATGCGAAATTTTAAGAAGATAATGTGCTTATTCATATTAGATGTCTTTCAAAAATAATTTGTTGTCCTTTTATCTCTTTCACTTTTAGTTTTTAAGGGGCAGCCCAAGTCTTGTTTAGTAACGTGACTGAGTTCCAATTGCATCAACATTTTCCATATGAATTTATCATTGAACAGAACACAGACTTTGTGCATTAATTTGAACTTGTGAATTTGTATCTGAACGTCCTAATTTGTATCTCCTCTTACGTTTTGTCCCTTGTCTCTTCTGTCTGATTTTTCTCTCTACTACACCTCTCTGGCCTCCATTATCTCTCTGTAATGTAGACATAAGTTGCTAGTTATCAGAGGGACTAGCTGAATTATTGGTCAACAATGACTATTCTCTGCATGTGCAACTGTAAATATTGGTTGGGAATGTTATTGTTGGTGGTCACACTTGGCTTCTGGAGAAAAAACAAAGGCTGCAGAACCTTTCACACACACGTGGGGAGGATCCAACACTCTGAGCTCCCTGGGGGGCCTAGAATCTACAAGTAGAATAGAGGAAAAAAGAGGGGGATCCCCAGAACTTCTAGGGATCTCTGAATCCAAAAGAAGGATTCGGGGGAAGAGGCACTGAGTCGCAGCTCTAACCAAGCTAGGGGTTTCTACATCTTGACCTTCTGCAATATACACACTTAAGTCCTATTTTCAGAGTACAATGTTGCAAAAATAATCCTCATACAAAATTACGATGACATATCAAGTCATCGACTTGATCTCCACTGGTTTCTGGTACAAAACCCCTTCTTGTTGGACAAAACTTGTCCTCGTTTTCAAGGTCTTGAAGGTGGAAAAAGCATTGCCCATTGCTTCATATTTCAATTTGCTTTATATATTCAATTTGTTTGTAATTGGACCAACTTCTAACTAGGCTTTCTGAGGAGATATTGTTTGAAGAATTTGAACTCTCTTTCTATTTGTTCAGCGAACGGTTGGAGAGAGAACATTTTCTGGAGGCAATTCGATAATTAAACTTGTATTCAACTGGTTGCACTTTTCATTTGTTGTGAAATACGAGTAGCATAAGAATCTCGTCAAGGTAGTCACTAGTCACGTTATCCTCGTGTGTGCGCTTGCTCATTCCACCATGCGCTTGAATCTGATCTGTTGTCTATAATAAAAGATCGCCAATATTATGTTTTCTTCGTCAAGAATTATCGAAAATGTGCTGAAACCTGAAAGTGAGTAGTGGCTTGCAGCCAGCAATTGCAGTTGCGATCAGGGAACAACTATTTGAGGTTTGGAATTTTATAAGTTGTTGGTGGCTTTACCGAAACTTGTAATTCTTGCTACGTTGACTGTATTTAGTATTTCATGTGATAGATTGCAATCCAAAGCGTAGCTTCAGCAAGGGAAACCAGAGTAAATAAGAAGGGTCGTAGAGGAGTCGAACCATTCCCAGTCAGGTATTTTTTGTTGTTTTATCCTGGGTGGGGGAAGGAACAAGGGAGATCACCCGATATGATGAATAAACACTCGAATGAATGTTTGCTTGTCATCGTTGCTAACCTCTTACAATATATTTTGCCTCTCTCTCTCTCTCTCTCTCTCTCTCTCTCAGTAAGGTGGGTGGAACTGCATTGGACTTGATGAAGTTGTTTGGTTATAGATCGAGTGTCATTCGGTAAGCCTTACCATTTTATTATCTTTCGTACCTCGAGGAATCTGTTGACCTTGTCATTGTGAAGTACTTGGTCAGAAACAAGAAAAGAACTTATTAGCCAGAAAGTCATCAGCATCACCACGAAATTTGAGGAAGTGTCTTATTGTCATGGTCACGTTCAAATTAGTCTGCATTGCGCGAACTCTGGTTGATGTAATTAGAATCTTCAGATACTAGCGACTAACTGCTAATCTGTGTTTTTTCAGTAAGAGAAGGGATTGGGATGTCTATGAACCAATTGTTGATATTCTGTCGAACGAGGAAGTAGATGCCCTTGAAATCAAAGAAGAGAGATGTGCTCGGACGTGAAATCTCTGTTCATAATGGTCTATGGAATGATGTGGGGATGAGCATATGTGTAGTGAGTATTTCATTTGGATGGAAATGTAACACAATAGCACAAACTTGTACTAATTTTTATTCGATCGGAAATGTAACAGGACAGCACAATGATAACACTGTGTAGTCGATAACAAGCTCCTCGCGTAAAATATCAAACTTCCATTCATTTGACTGCTTATTTGGTGCATGTAGGACGGAATGCAAGTGTAGTCTGTCAATACATTAGTGACACGTCACAATAGTATTTATGCAAACTACCATTCTAGGGACTTAATTCCTAAAAGGTAATCTAGTTACATACTCCGTGAACCATAACTTAGTTCTATTCTACTTGATTTGTGATGGTCCTGCTTCCCTAGAAACTCTTTCGTAACCTATTCTACATGAGACGTGCAGGTGCGTCACCAATTACCAGAAACTCATGCTAGATACATTCTTTCATTTTGTCTGACTAAAGTGGTGCCCGAATGAGATTAAGATGCGACAAAGAAAAGGACAGAAATTCTGAAAAGGTAAAGTACCTACTATGGACCTTAGGAGGTGCGCAATATGACACTGTTTGCATCCCTTGCTTTTGCATGATCATTAAAGCATATTCCAGCTTCATTGAAGGGAGAAAACAAATGTTGCAACTCTTCATTGGACAGCTTTAAAGGTCAGCCCCCCATCACTTTCTTGATCTAAATATAGGCCTTTAGGTAAGATATCAACGCAATTTTCTCCCTGAACGAATTCATCTCTTCTCCCAAGCAAGAAAACAAAAAGCAGCCTTCCTCGTCACTTGCTCCATTTCGTCACCTTCATCCTGATTACATTTGCCTCTGTAACGCCAATTGCCAATGTTTTCATCATTACAGCCACTCCTTCCAGACAACTGGTAACGCCCCATCACCTTCTTCTTCTTCTGCTTATAAGTGGTGGCGCCCAATGCTTCGTTCTTTTTACCAAAGCATGTTTTCGTGAAGGTCCACCACTCATGAAGATCCACATTTGGAACTTGAGCCTTAGGCCAAATCTTAACAACAGATGAATAAACTTTTGGACAGGGTAGAAAGCCCCTCTTTCTTACATCCATAATGAACTCCTCCTGAAAGAAAAGCCTTGCACTCCGAAATGGATTCATCCCAAATCAGACTAAATACACCTTGGATCTGCTTGTTCTTACTCATATGCAAAACTCCAAGCTATGTCCCACACGCCTTGTGTCTGGCTCAAAGCTCTATGCATACGATAGTGTTCATCTCTCTGATGTAATAGAATATTGTAGACCAACTTCGCCACCATAGGTGAAGGTATGCCGTATGGAATGTTGGCTACAACAAGATCAAACCGTGGAAACTCAATTTACAATGCATCATTGCATACAAACTGTGAAACCCAAATAGAAACAATTAAAAATCTGCTCACTTGAATAGAGCTATTCTCAATTTCACAGCCGTCTGTAAGAAATGTTATCAAACAGTTGATAACAACTTGTATGGCTCTTGTTCAGCTTCAGATGATTTTGTATTCAAACATCATCTTTGTATGATTCTTTGTATTAACCAATTAATCGTGACTTTCCGGGATGCCATCTTGAGGCACGCTTGATTATGAGTGGATTAAAAATTCAAATATCGCTATCAAACTCCAACTTGTCATTTTCCCTCCACAAATGCATAAAAATTGAGAATTAAGGTACATTGGCAACAATAATTTAAGGATAAAACGTCCAAAAAGAGAAATCTTAAGAGCCAAAGTTTTAAAAAAAATGCAATTTGTAAGGGTAAAAGTTGAATTTGTCGGTATGAAAATATAAGTTGCAGCTCAAGATTATAAGGATCATTTATAAAAGTAACACGACAAATTCTCATACACTGTGAGAGACGTGTGACTCGGATTTGGTTTTAAAAAAAAAAAAAAAATTCTTTAGCAATTCATTCAGATTAGGAGCATCTTCAAACCGAAAAAGAAAAAACAGAACCAACTTGAAATACAGTACTCTAACAATAAAAAAGTTTAGAAAATATGTTTAGTGAATAGCTTCTGAAGCACATATAGACTGGTCTTAATTCGTATTCATGTCGTAAATTTGAGAGCATGAACCACCACCAACATAGACTATCGAATACAATGTTTCATCCCGCCACCAAAACCACAAATGGTCTAGGAAATTTTCAGGTATATCATCAAAAAAATCCACAAATGTTTGTTGGAAGTGTTGGTAAATCTCATAGAACCAAGTAATGAAAAGGCTACAAAAGGATCAAATTCTTGAAACAGTAAGTACAAAAAAGAAACCATCCTACCAGAAGGAAGGCGAAGAAGGCCAAAAAAGTAATGAAAGTCCATCCTCCAATGGTGATTCCCAGACCAAACACTACCACAAATGGCAAGTATGACCGCACCATAGATGCTTTGTTCACCCACTTTCCCTTGAGGAAAATCAGAGCTGCCACGTTCACCACGTTCCATCCACCTGACCGAAATGCCAGCCTGTTCAAATTGTTAGCCACAAAGGAATGACAGTTACAAGTAAAAAGGTTGTACGCTCGGTGCTGGAATTCCTGCGTGCCTTTCCGCAGCGCATCATCCCATGTGAACAAGTCTCCTGAAGGTTCATCTTGCCTGTATCCCTCTTCACTTCTGTAGGCAGCTGAATGGGGACAAATGCGGCACTGCAGACCAGAATTCAAAGAAGCAAAGTGGAATTAGGAATGACTAGTAAAAACTTCCCGTACATTTGTACAATTGAGGCTCAAAGCTCAGTAGAACTCAAGTCATTTGAGAAATAGAAAGTTCATACCTATACAGGATATTAAAAAAAACTTAACTCCAACGATGTTATGAAAATTACATGTCAAAACGCATTTTGGACATCCAACCATGACACATTTTGGGGAGTAAAGAACTTTACTTACAAATGCAAGATCCCTTATGTACGGGGAGGGATGGGACTAAATGAAGGGGACTAAAAAGAATAGAATTCACCAACCCAAATACTTATATAGATCGAGCCCTCACTTCCATTTTCTGGGTGCGTCGATGGTGGTAGGTAGGTGGGTCGGTCGGTTTATGTTGGGGGAAGAAAGAGGGAAGAGCCTCCGGTAGACACCCTCCCCTTGGACTTGAAACTAGTTTGATGAGAACAACTAGTCAGTGACCTATGGATCTAGTCGTATGGGGTTGCCCATAAAAGACTATGATCAATAGAGTTTGATGGCTCAAAAATGTTGTAAGCAGGGTTAGCAGTTATCAGCTATTAGCCATTAGTAAACTGAACAACTTAGATCAAACGATACATTCCTAAACAATCATGTTTTAGAAAAATCACAACTGCCCCAAGATTAATCCCCAGAAGGATCAAAGGCAGAGGGTCCTGCAGCCATCTTATGGAAGCAGCAAAAGGAAGTTGGTCAATTGGCTGTCTCTTTGCTCAGCGACAAGAGCAGTGTCTCTCCTTCAGTTACATGATAAGCTGCCAAGCTGGAAGCAGGCCACTGAAGCAACAGTTGCACAACAATGTATGTACAGGAGCTAAATTCCAAAATATAACAAATTTAGAAAAGAGCAACTAGCCATACATTTTCTTCACTTATTTGGATGTAGCGGGCCACTGCCCCAAATGTGAAGTTGTCCACACAAACAAAATTAGGCCCCGCAAAGTCCAATATTACTCCATCTTCTCTGCATATCCCCATGTGGCCTATGAAAGGAACTAGCCAGGAAATGACAGGAAGTGGTGTCCACACAATGCAGCGTGGAAACCGGGCTCTCTTTGGATCAATTTCAATAGCTTGTGATGTTCTGTGGTCAATCATCAGCTGGTGCTCAGGGTCTGGATTTGGTTCCATGCCCAAACTCCCGGAAAACTGCACCCATTATTAAGTCTTCATCATTTCAAAATGTTTACAAATTCATTATCAAGTCATTTTTCATTCAAAATATGACACTATGTTTTAGTGCTAACTATACAAATTGGTTAAAAAAGAAATCCCACTTGCTTAACTTAACTATGCATGCCTCCATGTCTAAAATAGATTTTGTGTGTATCAATCTCTGAACTATTACAACTTAGAAGTAAAATGAGTACTTAGGCCATCTAACAAACTGATTAAGACAGTACCAGATGAGAAAACGCAGAAAACTAATGTAAACGGTACACTACTATCGTTAGGGCAATCTAATAGGTTTACTATGGGGGCAATACACAGATGTATCTGTCATTAACAAGTCACAGAAGCTCTAACGATACATAGTATCCTTAAAACCGATGTTAAAATTAATGCCTTAGGGCTATATTTGTAATTTTCATAAATTCTAGTCTAAGAAGCACGGATGTGGGGACACGGACACGACACGGACACGGACACTTGATCTGTTATATAACTATATTGTAGGACACGGACAAGTTGAGGGGTATGTTCATTTATACATATCACAATATATTACTGTACGCACATACATCGCCGTAGGTTTATGTTCCAAATTAAGTAATAGATAGAAAACGAGAAGTGATGAAAAATCAAGATGGATATGGGACTCATAAAATTCGTTCAAAAAGTGCAATGGCATGATACGAATCCTCAATAAATCCTTTCAAAAGAACTCAGTATGAATTTTAAGTGAATTTAAATATGATTTGTCGTATCAGTTATTTTTGCAGCTTTGTACACCCCACTAATATAGTAATATGTCTAATTTTGAATGTTTTTGACAATCACATATCAGCGAATGTCCAAGAAGTGTCAATTACATATTTATTTCTTTGTCCTAGACACCAAAAAAGCGTCGGACACGTTGCAAAAAGTGTCAGACACGTGTCCGAAATAAGAATTTTGTTTTCCAATTATGTATACTTGTTCAAGATTGTTCGAAGAGTGCTTGTGTCCAACAAGGACACGTAACCTAATTTAAGTCCGTGCTCCTTAGATCCTACATGGTAGTATAGTCTTTTATGTCATATCCTATCCCAGTGGGCTTTGACCTGTAATGAACAGAAACAAACAGAGAGACAGCAACAGCCCTGTTTTTCCTTTTACCTCACTGCCTCGGCAGTTCCAATTTCTTCCCTGCTGATTTTGTTGCTTTTCCCACTATTAAATCAAAGAATCCTTGAATTTAAGGCCAATAACCGATACTATATCAGCAAACATAAGAGCCGTCCTACCACCCGGCAACGAAATTAACGTGAAAAACATACTGAACTTAATAGAAGTATTCATAACATGTTAGCATCCTTTTGACAGAGATAGGCCCAGAAAAGTTTATCAACAACTGGTAGCCTTGTTTCAGATAGAGATAAATTTTAGATCCAGAATCACAATTACAGACAGAGACAATGAGAGCCTCCGGATTGTAGACAATGAGCGAAGATCTAATTACCAACGGAGACGGGTCGATTAGTTGATATTCGACGTTCTGTCAAGAAACTGATGTGGGGAGTATTAGAGCAACTCCAACACTACTAGTCATTTTAACTAGTCAAAAGTACCAAGAAGATGAACTCTCTATTTTGCCTATCTACTTTTTCACCTATGTATTCCAACACTCCTCTCTATTTTTGCTATCCAATCAAACTAACTCAACCGACTAGTCCCAAAAAAATTTTTTTGTTGCACATGTGGCATCTATATACCATGACTGGATCACCTCTTCAAATAATTTGAGTGCATCATGTCCCTCTTGCATCCTTTTCGGACATTTCCATCTTAAAGTGGCTTAGATTCAAAATTCAACCAATTTAAGCTTATTTTCACAGGCATACCCTTTCAAGAAACCTGTTTTCCACTTGATTTTTCATGAATTGTTCAAATACAAAAACTAAACTTATGAAGCCTGCATTTTAAACCATGATCAAAGGTGGAATATTCAAAAGATTTTAAACTTCTTGGACCCCAAATTTGATGTCACAACTTACAACTGTCGTTTCCAGCCTACGATAGACCACATAGGAAACTAATTTGCAGAGCATTCCAACTTAAACCATGATGAATTTGTTTTAGGCTGTGAAAATGACTTACAAAACATAGTCATGGATCCATTCAGGTGAAGGTCAACATACAGAGAATCCTTTTATGCAATAGCAAGAGAATTTAATCCACACAAACAATAGAGGAAGCAAACAATCATACAACACAAGAGAACATAAAATTTATGTGATCTCAAAATTTTCCTGTGTAAAACAGAAATGGTATCTTTTTTAACTATTTTAGCCATAGAAAAAAAGGAACCAAGAGGACTGAGAGGAATATGAGAGAAAAGTAAGGGGAAAAACTCAAACAAAAGCACCACCACTCCATAACTGATTCATCTTCTTTGTATCTCCTGTTTTTTATTTTCCTTGGCGATTGCTCCAAGTATACCGATAACAGTAATTATAAGCTCCTCCCCTATGGCATGCTTCTACTAATTTCTACCTTATGTACAGTTAGTAGTCAGAATGTCTCAAGCTTTACTGCCGCTCTGCCCCTCTTTTGCAACCCATTAACTAAGCTTTTGTAGCCTACACCTCAACTGGTTGCCTCGTAATCTACTAACACAAATGAGAACAGAGAAGGAAACATCCATTAACATTACTTCCTCTCAAATTTGACTACAGTGATATGCAATTCATTTACCAGCAGCCAAAGGACCATATCAGAACAAAAGAGATACACACAAACTGCTATGTTCGGTTATTTAAATGAAGATCTTTGAACTCATGGCCGTTATGCCACTAGTTTACAAAGACTATTTCAAACTTCATGTCAGCAATACCAGACGAAATCACACAAAACCCTGATTCATGTACCTTGTCATTACTAAACTATATGCCAGAGATTAAGACAAAGAAATGGACACAGCAGATAGGATTCTGTGGGAAACATTTTGTCATCTTGCAAGCATTATGTGGGTCTTAGTTCAATTTCATCAATCCTACAAAAATAAATAAATGAAACTAATAAATTCCTTATACTAATCAGCTAATTTTGAAATCAAAAGGCAAACCAAAACAAGCTTCAAAACCAACCCACAACTCTCAATTAACACATTTCTAGAAAAAATAATCAGCACAACCCCAACCCCAACCTCCACCTCCAAAACATGAAACAAAGAGAAGTGAAAGTTAACGATCCGCGTGAAAATGGGACCACCAAAGAAGCAAACCAAAATTAGGGATTTTCGATTGTGAATTTACCAGAATTTGCCCGAGTCAGCCGACTTCGAAAAAGAGTTGTCTAGATTCTGCTTTGGTCCTCAGATTCCGATCGAGTCTCTGAAGAGTCGCAAAACCTAGAGAGAGGGAGCTCGAGAAGGGAGAAGGGATGGCGCGAAGCGAGGAATCCGTACATAGGCGAGGGAGGACAGACTGGCTAGAAGTGGCCAGCCAGAACAAGGAAAGCCAAAATAACTAGTGATTTGCTTACACTGTTAGCTAGCTATAATACGCATTACCTATATTTACTGGAAAAGGAAGTCATACGCGTGTGTAAAATAATATCGTTTTAATGTTAAAAATATTATTTAAATATTATATTAATTGTCCCAATATTTTTTTATGTGACAAACGGACGTTGTCTAATTAACCTCACATAATAGTTGTGTTAATGCTATGATACAGAGTAAATTATATTGGGTTTTTTTTTTAGATTTTAATAAATATAGAAATTTACTTTGAGAAAATAATTTCTTTTAATTTTGAAATTATTGTGCTAATTCTTCCTCAGTTTTTTTTTTAGAATTAAAAATCCAAGATGCCGTTACTATAAATTCAAAATAACTTTCACGAACATCTCTTTTTATATTCTCGTCAATAGGGGTGTAACCGGTCTGATTTAATCTGATTTGTCCTATAAACTCGGACCAAATCAGTTGTCCGGTTTGAGAAAAATATAAACTGAAAACCGGACCGATGGTGTTCGGTTTGGTCCGGTTTGGCTTGGCCAATTTTGCTCCGGTTTGGTCCGGTTTTCGGTTTGAGTGGTCTCGGGCTAGAATCGTGAAAAAATATAAAAAATGAAAAAGCCTAATTGTGATGTGTCTTATTTTTTAGGTAATTTACTAGAGATATAAAATTTTAAGATTTGTATTTTTCAAGTGTATTAAAACTAAACGTATTTTAAACTGAACCAAGTCAATAAAATTGAATAAAAATATAAAACTACAATGAATGGGACTAAAAAACCTAAAGAATAAAAGTACAAAACGACCTTTGGTGTTAAAACTGGTCCGGTCCGGTCTGGTTTGGTCCGGCCCCCAAATGTCAAAAACCGAAAACCAAACCAAAAAAAATTAAAAAATTAAAAAAATCAAACTGGACTAGACCGGACCGGTCTACTCAAAAAACCGGACCGAACCAACGATTTGGTCTGATTTACCGGTTTGGTTCGGTTTACTGGTTCACTCTTGCACCCCTAAAGGACATGTTAGTTTTTTTGAATTTTCTCCATTTTTTTCAAACATGCTGGTTTCAATCAAAGCCATCTAAATACCTTTAGACCAGCGTGTCGAATATGTTTGGAAGAACAATCATACTGCTAAACCTTGCTATTATAGATTGAATTTATTTTGTCAATTACACTCTTTTTCGTTAAAGTATAACTTTGTTTCTCGAATCAATTTAGTCGGAACACCAAACCACCATTCAATCGGTCCCTGATACTTTGATAGTAATTCGACAGGTCATATGACTAATAATCTTTCATAGATTTCCTTACAAAAAGAACTATTCACAAGTCATGAAAGAAGGAACTATTCACAGGTCATGAAAGGATTCTCGTTAGGAATGACACAAGAGTACCGGTTTCTCACACTAGTAAAGGGATTCTCTCAACACTTCATATTGCATTTTCTTTGTCTCATATTATTCACGACCCAAATCAGTCGCAATTTCATTTATGTCTATCAATTGGCTAAGGACAATAATTATAAAATAGTGTTTGACTCTGATGGTTTTATCATTCAAGACAAGGTTACCAATCAGTCTCTATATAAGGGACCATCCTTGAGGGAATTGTATATTCTTGAGAATTGTTATGATCCATTTCATGTTAAAGCCATGATCAGCTAGTCATTTGTTCCTATCTCATTATGGCATAATAGACTTGGACATCGAGGGGTTTAAATAGCCTAATAAAACAATTATCTTTATATGTTGAAAAGTTTAAGACTTGTTTGGTAACACTTCCTGTTTTCTGTTTTGTGTTTTCTATTTTTGTTTCCTAATTTTTATTTTTGTTTTTAAAAAAAATGAAAACAAAAAATTTGTTTGTGTTAACCTGTTTTTAGTTTGTTATATATATAAACTCTATAGTGTGTGTCTATATATTAAGACTTATATATATATATATATATATATATATATATATATAATATACTTAGTTGAAAGATCTCTAGAGTTGCTATATATATTAGATATTTTAGATTTATTCTACGTAATATTATACTTTGCACGCAAATATATGTATTATCCTACAAAAGTAAATATATTATTGATGAGTATAATTATTGGCACCAAATAAGAAGATGATGGGTTGATAGAGATAATTTAAAAGAATATATCTCCCCCATCATCTCCTTGATCGTCAAAGGGTCATGGTCGAAAACACCCTGATCCTTCGACTTATTTTGTAAGTACTTTTGTGAAGTTCTCGGATCAGCCATTTAAATTTTAACATTGTCAATTATAAAATATTTGATCCTAATACTTATAAATTTAAAATTCATTCCTTGGAGTAGTTTATGTTCTAGAGATGTCACTTGGTTATCTAAATCTATAGCACATTAATAGATCTTCTCGCACACAAATCTTTTATGGATCTAGAAATTTCTCTAACGTAGGAGTCGGCAAGGCAATAGAGGAGCTTGTTGCACAGCAGACATCTATACAACAAAACAAAGTCATTTTGGAGTAAAAACGAAATTTTTTAGCGGTTGAAGCCTGGTCGAAACAATGTTTTATTTTGATGCACATCACGTTTTGCTATCTATAGTGCATAACAGGGCTCTCAAGTCCATTGGTAGGACCCATCGATGAGTGGTTGAGTAAATAAAACGTTATTTTGATGTACAACACGCTTTGTTATGTATAGTGCACAACATAACTCCAAACCCCTCGGTAGGACCCAATGATGAGTGGCAGAGCAAATAAATTGAGTATACCTTTAAACCACTGAATAATTTTCCCCTTGATCAGTTATACATCTCCCTCCCACATGCTAAGCTGTCCACAAGGAGAAAGTCGAGAGCGTCTTCCTGTAATACTTGACGCCCGACAGCATAGGCCTACCATAAAGTTAGCCCCCTCCTCATAAAGCCCGCCCAACGGGTCAATGTCATCATGGGCCGATTATTTGATCCGGTATAAATATCGGATTATATCTGTTTCGTATCGTATAGGTCTCCTAACGATACCGGTCAATTCTTATATTATTTTAATAATATTATTTTACTAATTATTATATAAACGATGTCACATAATATTCAAAGAGTACCCAATAATATTTTAAAATCAACCAAGAAAAAAGAAGGTAAAGTAGTAAAGAGTAAAAGAATATTTTTGAGCACTATATAATTAAAGAGTAAAAAGTTAATGAAGGAATATAAATCTTATTAATTAATTAATTTTATTGTCTATCGTGGTGAAATGGAATCCACGTCACATCCTGTATAATATGCGTTAACGCGAGTCCAACCCGTATTCGTTCCGTTTAATTTTGTGTTATTTGTTTTAAAAACAAGTCCATTCAAGTCTTTTAACTTGTGTTGAGTTCGAATCGTATTTTACTTTAATAATTTACGTGTACCTTGATTAATTTTTAAGAAATCAATTCCATTATCTCCTGAGAGGGGCAAGTTCGAATAAGATTAACATGTAGAGACCAATTTTTGAGAGGTGACTAAGGGGCTTACTATATAAGTTTATGAGTTCGAATCTCACTGGAACTACTTACTTAGAGTCATTGGAGATTCGTTCGGTAGTTAATTTCAAAATCCCAATAACTAGTTAACAATAAATTAAGCATACCGAAAGCTGGTCAATTATAAAAAAACATGCCGTGTACCGAATTCTAACACCTATTTGGAATATTGTTTGAAGGAAGGTATTTCTGGGGTTTGGGTTTCAAAGGATTCTGTGTATAAATATAGAGACAAAGTTCTGCCACCCCAATACCTTCCCTCACCTCCACCCTAACTCCTTACTCCACTTATTAATTTGCCCTTCACATTTTTTCCTCTCTCATATTCGATGGAAAATTATCAGAAGGAACTGCAACTGCTCCCCACTGCACAACCCGGATCATCTTCATCGTTCAGACCCAGATCAACCGGGACCCACTCATTCGATGGGCCACCACTAGACCTTCAACTGTCAATAAGTCAGAGACCCATTAAGCCACCTCCGGATTGTGGCCAAATGAGGTGGCAAGCGGCGGCGGACCGCGGTGGTGGTGTGGCGGCACTGAGGTGGCAGGCGGCGGAGCAGATTCGGTTAGCCACGATGGATAAGGCGTACGCGGAGCGCGTGAGGGAGATGACTAGGAGAGAAATGGAGCTGGCGAGGTCGGAGTTTGCACGGGCAAGGCACGTGTGGCAGAGTGCTCTAGAGGATGTTGAAAGGGCGGAGAGGATGAAGGAGAGGGCGACCCAAAGGGTTGATGATTCCACGTGCATGGAGATTACTTGCCATTCTTGCAGCCACAAGTTTCGGCCTTAAATAAATGAAGGAAAATGCTAACCACGCTCTCGGTAATGTATTAAAAAATGTATCGACATTTGTAGAAATTATATTAATAATTGTGAACGTCTGTATAATGCATATGAACATTCTATTTTCCGTGCTTAATAACTATCTCTTAATACGCGGTAATCAACAAAATTGATAAATAAATGTTTACGAGATTTGAGTACGTCAATAGAATTTGTAAGTTCGGTGATGATGTTGGAAATTGAATAGTTGCCTTCTGACACCATAATTAGTTCCTACACATAAGTCCTAAAATCGAGGGTGATTTTTCAATCACAAATTCTTTGGTAATCGAATCAAGAGAGATTGTATGCTGAACAGTATGAATGTATGATCAACAGTTGCAAAGACGTACTTGATAGAATGGAGAATGAATAGATTTTAGGTGGACTTGTAGCTTCCCATCACTCTCTTCTTTTTATATTAGGAGGAGTTGGTCATTAAATAAGTGCTCAATTTTAAAAATTTCAATCGCTTAGAGGCTCTGTTTGCCTGATCGAGTTTTGTGATCGATTCCCTTTTGTTGAGAGGAATGAATCTTGTCTGAGCGGCCACTCATCTGAGTTGGTTGTCAGTCGTAGGCAATCAACAAAAGTAACCAGATGATGAATAGTCGAAGCAGAACCAATCTAAACTCATCTGTATTTGATGCAATTTATTAGGGTGTAAAACTCTAAATTCAAGTTAATATATACGAATCTTATCAAGCAAACCATCTTTAAGGTATTTTATTTGAATTTTTCTTTTTTTTCTTTCCCGAATAAATTGTTATTGAATCCCATACTATCATTGGAGGGTATAAAAATGAAATAAAGATTTTGTTTGACTACAAGACTCACTTTCTTTGTTGGAGATTCTTCTCATCTAAATTAATTCAATCATTATATTTTGATAAATATCAATTACTATTATAAAATATCATTCTTTTTAATGTCCTGGACGTTAATTTTGAAGCTGACTCGTACTTTTCTTTTTTAAAAATACCCATCTCAAAAAAAAATTTACTGTTAACTTTCAATTCAATAACTGTTTGGGAAAAAAGAAAAAAATTATCATATATAACTACTAAAAAAATTATCAAATTGTGTTTGCGCGTTTGTCTCAGACACTACTATGATCTAAAGATGACCTTAAGGGAAAAGGGGAGACGACATCGTTTTCTTGCAAAAAATGTTGTCCGAATATTACCCCAACTATCCATATAATGTTTCGTACGTTAAATTAATAATATCATTTTGACGCATAACACGCTTGTTCAGCAGGGCCCTAAGTCGCAACCTAAGGAGTTTAGTACTTCACAATGTGGCCTGTTTATTTATGCCACAATTTGAATGATAATTGCTTCCGAGACTAAATAAATGCAAACTAATTTCAAGGGAATTTGAATTTAAACTTTTGATGCTACAGCCGAAAAGGGACATCTATTTTCACACTGCTGAATCTTTTTCTTTTTCCTTCTATAACTCAGTATCCGACTTAATAGACCGACTCATTTGGAGAATTAATTCTATTGTCGACCAACGACGCTCAATTAAAATAGAAAAAAATTCAAAATTCCCTAATGTCCGACTCAACAGTACTAGCACATGAGTGAAATAAATTATTTACATCAATAAGTATATGACGACGATTTTGAGAGGGATATTTTCGAAAATTGAAGTCATTCATAATAAAATAAAAGGCAGGCGAAATTTGTAATGGAAGAATTAATTTTACTTAATTTAAACAATGAAATGGATTCTCGAATTGTCCAAATCGGTTCCATATGCTGTCTAGCTCGACGAGAAAGCATTGTTAATTGATTTAGTAAAAGAACTTTGAGACACTTTTGCTTATTCTCCCGAGGACAGGCCTGAGATTATCCAAAAATCTCGGTGAACGCATCAAAGTCATGAATTCCTTAGTTCGTAGAACGAAGCATTTACGACTCAATTTCTCTGATTGGAATGCAGAAATTTGCAAAAATTTAAGTTTACACGTCTGAGTCATGATCCGCTTAGCTAGTAGACGGGAGTACTCAACAGTAGCACGAGAGTCTAACCTCAAACTAAAAACTCTTCGAGACCCTGGCCCTTAGTTGTTCGTGATAATTTTCGTTCATAACTTCAGGTGTTTGGATTAACTCAAGCGTACGTAGCCTCGGTTCATCAAAAGGCCGGCCACCACGAGTCAGGACATAGACAAGTTTTCACGAGAGCATCTGACAGTTAAAAGGTTCCATCTGAGAACATTCATGTGCACAAGAAAACAAATGATTCATCAAAACTCCAAGGAGATAGTAAAACTGATCATCTTTCCCATATAGTGCTGTCTAAACCTTTGGAATGAAACATCTATGTCTGGTCCACCACACTTCCCCACAAAACCAAACCAAACCAACAAGAAGAAGACAATGTAGATGGGGACTTGCCTTTCAAGGGTCACGAGGTCGAATCCCACCAGAACTAATCACAATTGAGGCTAATTTCAAAGTCAGCCGAATAGTTCGGCTACCAAAAAAAAAAAAGAAAAGAAAAGATGATGTACATGTGAACAATTTGCACACAAACTTCTTGAAACTTTAGCTCATACATAAAAAAACAGACACCACTGACCACACTACTCATTTCTGGGATTTCAACCCCTAAAAGGGAATCGTTTTCAGAAAAAGGGTTTGAGTCTTTCGTAAAGAAATATGCCAGAGGCCCAGAGCAGTGAAATAGCAGTTCCACTATTATTCGCTGTGGAGTTTTGAACTTGAAAAGTTTGTTCTCTGAATTATTCAGCGTGAATCCTTTGTCTAGGTTGTAAAAGAAGATCAAACTCGTTAGTGCCAATTGGCCGAAGGTAGACGGAGGGAATTCCGATGCTTAAGTTATTTTCAGAAGAATCAAATGGACCGATTGCAAAGCTTGAATGTTTGATCGCACGTACGTGATGTTGAGTGCTCTTGTGCTTATATAGGGGAACACTAGGACGCACGTGCCGCAATGCCGGACGATTCCGTGTCATGGACCGCCTAATCCAGTGCAGCCACTATGTGTCCCACGTTCGCACATCACGACAGTCGTGCATCCACGCTTGGTAGCTGTTTGTCCCCCACAATCTTATGGATAACCGCCCACGTCGGGCATCACGTCCTACTCGGCGAACACCGCACGGTGGATGCATCGAGCATCCTTTCACGAGAAAAAGACTCCATGAACCACCGTGCCGCAAATATGCTGACGGCCATCACGTGTTCGGCTTGACCCACACGTTGATCTTGCACCCGAAGATGGGTTTGTGCGCGCGTCGAGGGCTTCGGTCCGGCCCACACTTGTGTAGGTAAAGATTGGTTCAAGTAACAAAGGTTGAGCCTTGAATGATCTCTCGGTCCGATTTGTTGCTGGAGTAGACTGGCGGAGGACCCTTAATGCCGTAGCCCAAGTCCAGTGGCGGAGCCATTGAGAGGGGGAAGGTGGCACATGCCACCCCCAGCCCCAATTTATCCAATTTTTTTTTTATAATTGTAATGTTCTAAGACTCATTAGAGATATTATTATAAAATTTAAAATCAAATATACCCATAGATCACCCCTGTCGACCAAGGCACCATAACCTATTCGCACCCGGTGTTCCTATACAAGGTCAAGTTAGTCGGGATGAATTTTTAATTGAGCAGTATTAAAGAGTGGGTATTTTTTATGTTGCAATTGATTTCCAATTACAAGAGTTAAATGGTCGTTTTAATGAACAATCAATGCAGTTGATTATCCTTAGTTTGACTCATCACTTATCTAAGGAAAATTGCTTTGAGATTTAGTTTAGAATCAATTTTGAATGGTTATCGAGATTTGAAAGAACGTCGAGTTCCTGTTTTACTTTTTGTTATGTTATTTTGTTTCTAATTGAATGGAATTCACACAAAATATTTGATTATTTATTTTTGGTTAGTAAGAAATGTTTATCGTTATAACACATGCTTTGCGGTTGAATATTGTAATTTTATTATTAGTGGCGCCACTCGCAATCTTAAATCTTAGCTCCGTCCCTGCCCAAGTCCATGCAAGTCGCTACTACATCCGGTGCTAAATGTTTGCCCTTTTGTGTTGAAATTGTCAAACTAAAATGGATTTTTAATTGGGTGTTTTATCCTTTGTTAATTTTCAGGTCTCGAGATTGGACCAAGTGTTTATGTAAATAGATCCGAACACCCCGTAATAAAAAAAATGATATTCAATAATCCAACACGAAAGGAAACAAATTTCATCTATTTTGTATTTTTAGGCAACATGGCTGAGTCGTAACAATCTCCGAACTTGTTAATCAGAGAAAATACTATAGCCTTATTTGGCCTGTGTAGTTTCTATTTTTTTTTTTTTACCAAAAAGCATCCCTATTTAGGCTATTTTATTTGTTGAAGAAGCCTGGTTTGTGTGTTTTTTCCTACTAATTTGTCCTACAGGTACATAAGGCTGAAAGACAAAAATACTCGTACATATCCTAAATTCGTTTAAAGTACTCATACGCTACAAGGATAATTCGATCATTGTTCCTTTAAAGCCGATTAATTTAAATTTTAATCAATAATCTAATAATTTAATAAATACTACGGGCCAAATGGACCCATAACCCACAGAGTTTCTATTCAATAATTCACTTCATGATGAGGTCTGGACCTAATATAGTGGGGGACAAAGGACCAGAAAAGTATCATACATGAAAACATGAAGTCCTTGTGAAAGTTACAATTGCAAACTCCCCCCACCAAGAGCAAGGAGAAAAAATAGATAGAATCCTTATATGGAAACCTAATGAGATCGAGTTTTAAGTCCTAATCAATTAGACTGATTGTATGATTTTATTTATTTTAATGAATTTTGTTGAGAGCATTCTACGTAACATCTTAAAAACCTTGTTGAATTATTCCTTGTGATGTAAATTTTGGTCTACTTCTTCCTTTAATGTTACCATCTACCGTAAATCGGTAACCCTATTAATCCTCCTAATTACTGCATCGATGAATGTGTAATAGGTATATCCAAAACCTTAGTCTATTTTCTCTTCTATCGGTGCTACATCTAACATTTTGTGAAGGCTGTTGTTTCTAATTCTAATCCTTATAGTATGTGTTAACTTTATATTCTTTAGCTGCGCATACGATATCTATAAGTTGTACAAAAATAATTGATAACTCAGGGTGCCTGGGATTAAAATCAAAAGTGTTCAATTTAGAAGTTGCATCTGATATTTTCATATTCATTAAACTCCAAATCGTAATACGAAGCAGGAAGGTAGTAAATAGACAGTTATTTCTCCGGTCAGAAGTGCATTAAAATAGAGAAACGACGATTTTAGGGACAAAAAATCTCGTCTAGACGAAAAAAGATGTCGCGGAAATTTCACACATATATGAATAACCAAAAGAAATGTTATGTCCACTGTTTTCTGCTAACATGGTTGAAAGCCATTTTTTT
>JABCMJ010033366.1:0-10048 GCA_014822125.1 Arbutus unedo | reverse complement strand
AAATGCTTTTTATTATTTAATTTAAAGCAACAAAAAATAAGATAAGTCGAAGTTTTATAAATGCGGAAGTAAAATTGACAAAAATACCTCTTGAGGTTTACATTTGTTTAAAAAAAATAAAATAATAGAACATCTAAGGATAGAGTAGTCAAATGCTGCCACAATCTTCTCTAGTAACTCTCGACTCTTCTTGCTTGGGCGGATTCTCCAACTGCTCCTCAACATCTTGTATGAAATAACAGGAGCAGAGAAGTTACTTCAATGAGTAATTAAACTCAGTAGTGAAAGTCACAAAAAACTGAACCCAAAAAATACAGACATACAACAAGATATATGACAAGTGAGATAACAGCTGAACAGGAAAGTAAACCCGTATGTTTGTTATGCTTTTGTTTCTTTAAAGTTTCTAGGAACTCCCTTTTATCCCGATATTCTGTTCTTACCCAACTTATCTGGCATGAAGTACTTAGTTGATATTGACAAGTCCTTACCTAGGCAAGGAAGAGACCTTATACCTTCTACTCGAGTCAATAACATATTCACTCTAGCTAGACCCGACCAAATACATAGCTTCGCCAAGTCAGGTATCAATGAACCTTAACCGTTTCCCTTTTACAGATTCAAAGACACCCAATACAAGGTCATCACTCCCTTAGGGTCTGGAGCTGTTGACACAGACCTATCCCGAAATCACCTCCAAATGAATACACCCATCTCCTAGTTGAAATTCTTAAATCAACAAATGGGACGAAGCCCAGTAGAACTCTAACCCATATGGAACATAACTTGAAATGACACACAGATCAACACTTGGCATGATGGCCACCAATAATCATTTTAACAATTTTTCCATTAACGTTCTTACTTATTCTCTATACAATTCTAATACTTATAATGTCCACTCAACACCCCCCGTTGCTTTATTACAGGTGAATTCGAACCAGTATCCTTAACGTAAATTCTAGATTTTCACATAATCCAAAAACATGCTAAGTTCATTACACAACAACTTGGTAGCATGACGGCTACACTAAGTCAATCAAACGGCACGACAATCATGTCATTACTTTCCATTATCAAAGTCAGCTAGCACGATAGTTGTAACCCAAACCGATAACAACACCTCGAGCAGCACAACGGCTATACCAGAAACACCAAAATTACTACTACAACCAGATTCGACAACTTTAACTCTTAACACCAATAATGCATGCTTGCACCAATAGCATAATAACAACATAAGATCATAGTCAAAGTTGGTAAACCTGCTCATACGGAGTCCCACGAGAATCCATGGACATACATAATGTGATCGTGGATACTTGTGCATCGTGATCATGCATACAGGGGTGAATTAAAGTTTGAAATTAAAAAACGATATGTCCGAACAACAAAGCTAAACTTTTTAGATTGTACAAGGTTGTTCGAGCATCCTATAACTTGCTAAAGCGGTCTACTAACTTTTAGATTCTAACTTCTAGATCTCGGGCCAGTCATTGTCAAAAGTTCGAGAGATCGCTCGAGCGACCTAAGCTCACTCAAGCAGTCTCCAAATTATGTATTCTATTTTTAGGTTTCAGGACAAAATCTAACAACAATCAAATAGGTCGCTCGAGTGACCTAAGCTCTCTCAAGCGGTCTCCCAAATTACATATTATAATTTCAAGTTTCAGGACAAAATCAGACAGGTCGCTCGAGCGGCCATAGCTCGCTCAAGGGAGCTGTCATTTTCTGCAGATTCTGGGTTAAGGTTCTTGATGAAGAATAGTCCGATCCAAAATCATAAACTACGGTTCTGGGCTTAGAACATGAACCAGAAACAAATACAACAGCTACACAAGTTAAGGATCATATCTCCTTTATCAATTAGGTGAAACAAATCACGAATTAAACAAATTTCATGCATTAGTAAAGATGGATCAAGAACCCTAGCATGTTTTTCAACAAAAAAATACAAAAAATTAACCTACTGTAATTTGATTCCTATGAATTGGTAGTGAAATCCCCTACCTCAATTGAATAATCCAACAAAAAATTAAACATGAATTTAAAAGAATTTAGCAGAGCTTTAGTTAGATTTTCTTCCTTCTCAAGAACTTCACGAACCTCACAGCTTACTCTCTCTCTCTCTCTCTCTCTCTCTCTCTCTAATGATGATTACAAAATTAGTGTAGAATGCAAGGTTTTTCCACTAGGTTTTGTATGCCAAAGAATCAATTTTCAAATTAAGAATCCATTAACTATGGCCATGAATTTCAAATTGAATTTCACGATGAATATCAATAATCTACACAAAAACCGCAAATTAATCCAATTATTTATCTTGAAGTTTTAAAGAATCCTATGTAAATCCATTAGTTAACCTAAAAATCTCAAATCAAGAGCCATAAAATTATGATTTTGCTTTTAGTAAAAATCCTAGGATTTCTTTTGAGCATTGAAGAAGAAGATAAAAGAGTGCTCCGGTCTAACGAGTTCTACAATAACTCGCATGCACTCTCATTCTCAACCGTTCGTTGCATATTACATATAAACGACTAAGTTAATAATAACAATTAAACAAAATAAATTTTAACTTAATTTATGTTTAAATTCTTTAAAAATTCCAGGTTATTACATCTGAGCCCAATTAGGATACGAATCGGAAGGGTAAAATTTAAATTAGGCTACTACCAAATCATATAAAAAATATCCAATTTTGAACTTATAAAAATAGAAACTACATACTTTTTTATGGATTCCCAAAAACAATTAGGTAATCTTCCTCTCCAAAGGTTTAATGAATCTAGACGATCCGGAGTAAAATACCAATTAAATTGAAAAAGATTAAACGTTAAAATTAATTATTTCAAAAATATTAATAAAATAAATAATAATTTAGAAAAAATTCTGGGTCGTTACAACTTCATCAATTCACAAAGAA
Source organism: Arbutus unedo (assembly GCA_014822125.1). NCBI lineage: Eukaryota > Viridiplantae > Streptophyta > Magnoliopsida > Ericales > Ericaceae > Arbutus > Arbutus unedo. The sequence goes on along the minus strand of JABCMJ010033366.1, from coordinate 7,125 downwards.
GAACATATTAATTTATGCCTCAACAACACATCGATGCACCCAATAAGCAATAGTTTACCAAGCATATGTTGCCAATTCATCCTTTTTTTTGTCGATTAGTTAATAACCGATCTCTATTTGGTATTGAAAATTTTCTAAAGCGATTCTAACCGTTAGTTTATAATCTACCGAATCATATATTATCATATTGAAAAGTGAGATGGTGCATAATGTCAGGACGATTGGCAATATGCTAACGTAATATTTGGGTGTTGACAGGCAAAATTCAGAAATTGTTAATCAAAATTTTAAAAAAAAAAATAGCTAATGTTTAAAACTTTTGAGTCATGAGTCACGGCTCAGAATAAAAAAGGATCTCTGATTCTATAAGGATCCAAGAGAAGTCAAAATATATATTGTATGTGTATATGAAGGAGGTTACTATTCCAAATTTGATCGAAGAACAAAAAACAAAAAGTTATTTTTCCATGACTATATGTTATTGAAGGCCAAAATATAAATCTGCATATTTTTCACAAAATGTACGCTATGACGAGTTGGTCGGAGTTTAGAAAAATAGAATTGCATTAACGAAAATTCTAAAATAGATTGATGGAACAAAATAAATAGAGGGCATTTTGGTGTTGCTTATAATAGAAAAATAGCTTGCCATTGCTATTTTTTTATAATGATCCATAGAATTACTACAATAAAATTGCCTTTACAATCATAACTTATCAGTAGCTATCAAATTTTGGATGATCCTCCAACTTTATCAATTAGTAAGATGTGAGTTAAGTTAAAAGAATATGAAGTTAAAAGTAGCTTACTATTTATCAATTCCAATAAAAAGTTTCTAAGAGGCTCCATCATGTACCAGACATCACCCTGCTATTTCAAAAAAGAAAAACCATCTCAATGTTCATGCAACTGATAAGAAAAATATTGGACAAGGACTAACGAGGAGATGTGAAATAAGTTGAACCCATAGAAAGGGGAAAAAAATTAATATGGTACATATTTTATTAAATCAAAATTTGATTGGATCAAAAAAATATTGTCCTCACTCATAATGTGGAGAAATTGAGTAACTTTTCTCTCAACCAACCCTCACTTTCCCTCACTTTCCATGGATTTAAAAATAGATGTCTAATCAACAATCAATCCAAGTGGAACATATTCAGAAAATTCAGTAACTTTTCCCTCAACTAGCAATGAATTTGGAATGGTCAGGTTTGCAGCGTTCTTTGTGTAATTTGGAGTTGTCGAGAGTGGACTATTGGTTTGTGGATGAAGGAGTTTTCAGGAAGGGGGATGCGGTGGATGTTTTCATAAGTGGTTTAGTAAGAAATAAAATGCAAAAAAAATGAATTATTTGATTTCATGATGTTTCTAAGTAAGAAAATTTCATGTGATGAAATTTAAATTTTAAGAAAATTTGACAGTGCTAATATTTTAAAATTTTGTTTCTAATCATACTTATGAAGTATCATGTGACACCTCAACTAGACTGTGATACCAGCTGTGAGGTCGGCGTCCAGGGAGATAATGTTTCAGTGGGACGTCCCGATGGGTGGTCAAGGGTCCCACATCGCTTGGTGGGTGTAAGCTTGGTGGTATTTATAAGATTATGAACCTTCCTTCTATAAGACATTTTAAAAAGCCGTAAGGGTGCCAAAATTCATTGGAACTTTATAGTTAAACATGCTCGTCTTGGAACAATTCAAAGATGGGTGACCTACTTGGAAGTCCATAGGGTTTGGGCAACCAAAATGGACAATATTGTACAAGGCAGGAGTGAGTCGTTTCAAATGATATCAGAGTCAGCACCAATCAAAAATGTGAGACAAATTTGGGCTCCACACAAGGACGTGTGTTCCTAAGTGGGGGAGATTGTAACACCTCAGACAGGCTATGTTGCTAGTTGTGAGGTCGGCGTCTAGAGAGATGGTGTCTCAATGGGATGTCCAGATGGGTGGTCAATGGTCTCACATCGCTTGGTGGATATAAGTTCGGAGATATTTATAAGATTATGAACCTTCATTGTACAAAGCCTTTTAAAAAATCGTGAGGGTGCCAAAATCTATTGGAACTTCACAATTAAACATGCTCGTTTGGGAGCAATCCAATGATGGATAACCTATTGGAAAGTCCATGAAATTTGGATAACCAAAGTGGACAGTATTGTACAAGATGGGAGTGGGTCGTTACATATCAGTTTTATCATAAATTTCTAACAAATTTAAAATACTAAGGAAAAATATTTTACCAACTATAAGGTTTGGGTCTCGTAATGTGAGATTAATCTCATAGTTACAGAAAATAATAATTTAGTCCCATGTAGTTTACAAAGAGTGATGAAGAAAAATATTTTTTGAAGATACAGAATCATATGTCTTCTATCCTATGCAAAACATGATTTATATGGAGCATCCCTGATTTTGTTACACTTGTATATGAATTTAACTCAATTATTAAGTGTTTTTTTATATTATGGTTGAACCTTGATCTTATCCTTCTCAAAGTAACATAGTATTTATTTGGGTAATAGTTGAACTTCGATCATATTACTACAACAATTAAGCTATTAATTGAGTTTGAATCTAAATATATATTTAATTTTGTTGATAGTGTCGTAGACACAAGTAACATGCTAGTGAAATTTACACTAAAAATTGACATGGTAGATAATTTTTTTTAAAATTAATTAATAATTTTCTAAGATCAAATGAGTTTCTCGTCTTAACTCATTTTCTAAAATAATGTTTACCTTAAAACTTGGGCTGAAAGATGACAACTGTTTATGATATCCAAAATATAAAAATAAAATTATTGTGTAATGTTAATTATTGATTTTCCAATATTACCTATCGTTATTAGTAATTTTCATAATTGAAAACATTTCATAACCGAATAATCATTTTAAATTTATGACGACATGACAAGTTAAAAAGATATAGTCAAAATACATTTGTACGTTATCAGTAATTAAGTCCTTCATGACCTCCAAATATTAGACAAAATATACAAATGTCTACACATATTGATTTTTGTGGGACCGTAGAGGGCGTCTCAATTGACCTTTTCTAAGATTTTTTATCACGCCACATGTTGCTCGAGAAGGAATATATATGTATGCCACATGTTGCTCTTAAAGAACTACTCACGAAAAGGTCGATTGAGAAATCTTAGAAATCTTTCTATGAAACTGATATGGCGAAGAAGGAGACGCTACTAAATCTCGTAATTAAGAAAGGGAGAAGAAAAAGCACTTTATTTCATATTAGAAGTCAATTAATTATAACAAAGAAGAAGATTTTACGTACCACATTAGTAACAAGGAAGAAAATCATGACCAAATTTATAAAAATCATTGAATGTGGAGGTAGATAATTAAGAACCGTCACTAGTAGAGTAATAACAAAAATAAATACAAAATCTGTAGACACTGGAAATAATTTGAAGAGCCCTTTGGAGTGAATCAATGGCTCTTCAATATGCCACATAGGTAAGCAAATTATATTTTTTTTTTATATAATTTTGCTTCTCTCTTTGGAGTTATTATAAGATCAACAAATTTGTCCGAAAAAATTCAATGTAATTATCTTGCTACGATTCTAAATTTTCTAAATCCCAAAATTAATAATTCATTTTTAATTGTCTCATAAATTACAAATACATATCCAACAAGTACATTACGGGCCATGAAATGTCAAAAATAAATGCAATCACGTAGGGCTTTGTTTTATAATGTCTGAATCCATACTTACTATATATTATTGCAGGATAATTTTTTCTGAGAGTCAATCTAAGAACGACGAATGGTAAAACTTGATTGGATTGTGATTCAATTTGAAAGTAACACATGTTATCTAATTAGATCAACAAAATTACATGAATATTTTTTGAACAAATTTAAAAACTTTCCATATTTTATGATATCTTTCTATCCATAACTTTCTCTATTTATCTACATCTACACACACATAGAGATATATAGCTACGTATTTACATATCCATGTAAGTAGGCACAATCATTTGAAAAATTACATAGAGATTAATTTTTAAACCAAAAATACAAATTAATATACATATTTTTACATAAAAAGAAATCTTGATCCACAACTTATAACCAAAAAAGAATTATACTAAGTATATTTTAATTTTGTTAGATGAATTAAGTTGAATAGTATGTGAATTACTAAATTTTATCCGCATTCATACTCATCTGTTGAAAAGTGAAATTGGATTAAAATCCTAATTACTCTATAGATTCATAATTTTATTAAGATATGAAAGTATCTTAATTGAAAATTTTATACGCATATTTAAATTCTTGATTGAAACTTTCATATGCTTCTTGCCTAACTTTTCATATGTAGGTCTTAGATCTTTGATAATTTATTTTTAACTAATACAAATTAAACTACTAAATACATATTTTCTTACTGATCCATAATTTTTAAATGTTTGGTTGAACTTTCTTTTAGTTTTGTAGTATAAGCAGATAAATGTTTCATTAACTTACTTTGTGCAATTTTATATTTCTTTGTTACTCTATTCAAAGAAAATATTAACACTTTTTGTGAAAAAATAATGGGTAAAGCGATTCATAATTAGACAAATCTCCCTTTTAAAAGTTATTCTTAAATTTTTTACTTTTTTTAAAGGTGAGATTGAATGAATATTTGGTCAAATTAATTTACTCATTGAGAAATTAATTTTAGCACTTCACTAAAAAATAGAGTTAGAATAAGGCATTAAAAATATTTCAAATTGCACATGCTATGAAAACTACGTGTTCTGTATTACTTTATTGCGGTAGAAATTTATTGTTTATATTTTAAGAAAAATAGAGTAAAACGACAAATATTTGTCATTTAATTTTACATGTCTCTCTCGTGCATAGCACGAGTTATTACTAGTTAGTGTTTAAAACAGAGGGCATGACACGACACTTTTCATAAAAGGAAAAAATATCAATTTTATATAGGAATAATTTAAATTTTACCATGTTTTGAGGATTTCAAATTGGAAGCAAAAGTCTATGGTCCCTGAAAATGAACCAAGAAATTTTTTTTCGAATTTAAATAAATAGTCATAATTCACTTATATTTGTGGTTCTACTAATTCAATTAAATCATAACCATTGATTTTGAATTTGGAAAAAAAAAATTTTGGTTAATTTTCGTAGACCGTAGCATTGCTCAACTTGGAATCATATTTTTGAAAAAAATAATGCTACTAATACATTATGTTGTACATCAAATTATATATCATGCATATGTGTTATTCATTAAAATTCATAAAATTTATTTTTATGTTTTATCTTATAATAATATACAAGGTAGACATAATATATAAATTTACAACGTAGTAAACTTTTAGGGTGAGTGTTTAATTTTTCCAATTATATAAACATGGATGAAAATGGTGGGGCAGACTTCTCGAACAAACAAGCTCCTACTGGATATAAAAGGCGGGACACATGGAGAAGAAAAGGAGACGCGATGAACGTATGATTCATATGAATTTTGCTTCAAGAAGTGTTGACAAAAATACGAGAGCTATTAGCAAAGAAAACGCCCCTCCCTCCAGCGTGTTTCACGCACACTGACCGCGGCCTTTTACATTCATCCGTTACATACATACATTCATAAATACAAGCGCTATATATTGTCATCGGTATCATCGCCTCATTCACATTTGAAGGAGTTTTTTCTTAGAGAGAGAGAGAGAGAGAGAGAGAGAGAGAGAGAGAGAGAGACGTTGCTATGGCGGAGGGAGAGGAGGTGAGCAACAAGCAGGTAATACTGAGGGACTACGTGAGTGGTTTCCCCCGAGAGTCGGATTTCGAGGTTAGGACTGTTAAGATTGGACTCAAGGTATCAGAAGGTTCGGAGGCGATTCTTGCGAAGAATCTCTACTTGTCTTGCGACCCCTACATGCGTAGCCGCATGAAAAAATGGCTCGGCAGCTATGTTGAGTCATTCGCTCCTGGTTCGGTGAGTCACTGATTCAGGAACTGTATTACTATTTTATATATATATATATGAACATGCATAAAATGATGGATCCATAATTTCAACCTGGATGCTGCAATCTCTCTTACTGTATAATACTGTGGCGATTCTTGCGAAGAATCTCTACTTGTCTTGCGACCCCTACATGTGTAGCCGCATGAAAAAATGGCTCGGCAGCTATGTTGAGTCATTCGCTCCTGGTTCGGTAAGTCACTGATTCAGGAACTGTATTACTATTATATATATATATATATATATATATATATATGAACATGCATAAAATGATGGATCCATAATTTCAACCTGGATGCTGCAATCTCTCTTACTGTATAATACTGTGATTACGTTAGTAAACTCGCATACTGTGAGGAGTTTTTTTTTTTTTTACAGTTTTTTGGGGAAATACGGTGGGGGTAGTTAATAGGAGGAGGAGAATAGTGGCAAGAATGGGGGAGATGGTATATGGGTGTATAACAAGTTTCTAGAAATGTTAAAATATTTTATATTTATATTTTTTACCATTTTCCATTCGACCATTTGGTAAAGAGGGCCCCAGATTTTATTAAAACTTATAATCTATTTTAATTGAAAAACAATACACTTTTTGAAAGTTAATTTTGCTCCTCGAGACAGCCAATTGACTTCACTTAAGAAGTGTTTTGTGTTGGCAGAAAGTGTTTTTTTTTTGCTGGTTATTATAACTCTTTAAGTATCTGTGTTGTATTTTGAATTTTTTTCTAAGAGTTGGTGAGGTGTGGAAGCCTCAATGGGGAGAGTGTTGGCTGCAGGCTGGGGACTTAAGAATTCATGAAATTCCACGTGGACTTTAATTTTGTTTCAAATTCTAGAGATTTAGGAATGGGTTTGTGGAGGCTTCTCAAGGCCTCACCACTACACATTCTTACATAGCATAGATGGTGTACAAATGGATGTGTTGGTCGCATTGCTTGCTTCTTTGGACTCTACTGCATTATCATGTAATATGAGTCGTCTACGTAGGTATAGATACACTTGGATTTTCGATACTGACACGGGGTGCTATAGAAAATATTTAAGTAGAAGGCTCCGTCAGATGGATTTGGTTTTTGAATCAATCGTTTTTTACATTAATATACAATGAGAA